>BRYC01000162.1:55894-77657 GCA_030267985.1 Parmales sp. scaly parma | reverse complement strand
GGGGGGGGGGGGGGGGGGGGGGGGGGAGGAGAGACCCAGGAAGGGGTGGAAGACCAGGTGGCCACAGTGGGCACGACGAAAGGTTGACTTTCGAGGAGGGCCTTGGAGGAGCATGTGGGATGTTGGATGTGTTGTGTGTTGTGTGTTGGGTTGGGGGGAGATAGATTTAGATTGGGTGTATTGTGCCTTTATAAAGCGTATAGTTTTTCTTTAATTTTTTATTTTTTTCATGACTAAATTCAGACCATTGAAGAGTTTGGCCTCCTGAATATTGCCGTTTTTTTCAAATGAAGCTTCTCCTATCCACCCTGACCTGCCTTGGCCTTGGCCTTGGCCTTGCAGGTCCGTCGCCGTTTCTTCCTCGACAAAGAACGTTGACCATCGTTTCGAGCAGGGCAACCAGAGCCCTCCGCGGCGGTGGCAGCGGCAGCGGCAGTGCCGGGGACAGCTCCCCCACCTCCCCCACCTCCGCGGCAAACCTAATCTCCAACCTCGTCCTGAAAGTTACCTCCGAGACCCCAACCCCCAACCACCGAAACACAATTTACACCACCCAGAGCATCAAAATCGACAAGGCGACTGCCAAGCGGCACAAGCTGAAGAGAGGCGACTACGTCAAGGTCGATGGGCGACGTAACCGGGTGTTTGTGGGCGTCGTTGAGGTCAGGGGTAGCGGCAGTGGCAGCGGCAGCGGCAGCAGCTCCAAATCTCCACTTGCTTCTGATTCTGCTTCTGATTCTGTCGAGCTGTGCCCGACAGTCTTCCAAATCCTCTCAGTTCAGAAGGGCGACACCGTGCAACTAACCAAGTTCGTTCCTCCTCCCACCAGCGGAACCGCCGCCATGAGCTTCAGCATCAGCCCGATCGAGGACTCTTTAGCCTCGCTCAAGGCGAAGGTCAACCAGGGTGATCCGATCGACGACGAGGAGCTCAAGGAGATGTTCGTGGATGCTTTCTTCGGTTCCGGTTCCGGTTCCGCTTCCGATGCCGGGTGTGCTGCCAGCTACGTTCGCGACGGGACGATCTTCGCCGCGTTGGATGGCGAGGGTCATAAGCTCGAGTTCATGGTTTCCGTGCCGCGAGCTGACGACGACGACGTAGAAGAAGATGGCTCCTCCTCCCCCGAGGACAAATTCCACAAAATTACGTCCGAGAGCGAATTTACAATCACGGCTCCCTCCCCCCGTCCACCCCCTTCGCTCGGGTACAGCTCGGTTGGAGGGTGTGCAAAGGCCCTCTCTCAGATTCGAACCTTGGTGGAGATGCCGTTGAGGTTTCCGTGTCTTTGGAAGGCTGCGGGGGTTAAGACTCCCAGAGGAGGTGAGTTTTTTACCAACTAACCCTCAACCTCAAACCAAACACCCAACACCAACACCAACTAACCCTCCCCCTTTCCCCTTTCCCCTTTCCCCCCTCCCCCACACACACCATCCAGTGCTGCTCCACGGCCCTCCCGGAAGCGGAAAAACCCTCCTCGCCAACGCGCTGGTTGAGGAAACTGGCGCCAATGTCGTGGTAATAAACGGTCCCGAAATAATGGCTTCCAAGGGAGGCGAAAGCGAGGCCAACCTCCGCAAGGCGTTCGCAGACGCGGCGGAGAAGAAGCCGAGCATAATCTTCATGGATGAGATTGACAGCATTGCGCCGAAGAGGGATGGAGGTGAGTTTCATTTCATTCCATTTCATTCCATTCCATTTCATTCCGTCGCGTGGCTCCGCTCGCCTTGATGAAGATGAGCATACGAGCGATTAAATCCCGCGAAACGAAATGACTACAGACATAATATATATGGCAAACATCCACTCCTAAACTAACATTAATATTATTCCACTCAATTCGTATTCTTTTTGACTCGCTTCATTCGTTTTGCCCTTGCTTCATTAAAAATGCGCACAATCTCGCTTCGCTCGGCGCAGGCTCGGTTGGAGAAACTGAGAAGAGGATGGTGAGCAACTTGCTCACGCTGATGGACGACTTACCAGAGGGGGTAATGGTCATCGGCGCAACGAACAGGCCGAACGTCATCGAGTCAGCTCTTCGTCGCCCGGGAAGGTTCGACAAGGAGCTCGACATTGGGATTCCAGACGAGGAGGGGAGGCTGGAAATATTGAAAATCAGAACGAGGGGGATGACCATCGATCCCGACGTTGACCTTCAGCAAATTGCCCGTGACACCCACGGGTACGTTGGGGCTGATCTCGCACAGCTGACGCTCGAATCGGCCTTGGAGTGCATTCGGCAGCACACCAAGAAGTCGGAGGTTGAGCTTATGTCTGCTGGGGGTGGGGGTGAAGATGGCGAGCATCAAGAATTAGTCAACGACGACGTGGACGCTTTGGACGTTGAGCAGATCGACGAGTTCGACGACGCGCAGCTGGCGCGACTTGTGGTTAGCAACAAGCACTTCTTGCACGGTCTGCAGGAGAGCAACCCCAGCTCGCTCCGGGAGAGCAGCGTGGAAATTCCGGACACGA
The DNA here is from genome assembly GCA_030267985.1 of Parmales sp. scaly parma. Lineage (NCBI taxonomy): Eukaryota > Bolidophyceae > Parmales > Parmales sp. scaly parma. The sequence continues at coordinate 75,182 of BRYC01000162.1, read as the reverse complement.
CGTGGGCGGACATTGGCGGCCTCGAGCAGACGAAGCGGGAATTGCAGGAAATGGTCAGGTACCCCATTGAGCACAGGGGGCTGTTTGAAAAGTTCGGGATGCAGGCGAGCCGCGGGGTGCTGTTCTACGGGCCGCCAGGCTGCGGAAAGACGCTCATGGCCAAGGCGATTGCCAACGAGTGCGGGGCGAACTTTATCAGCGTCAAGGGGCCGGAGGTGAACGAGCGAGCGAACGAGCGGAAATGAAATAAAACCCACATCCACCACCACTACTACTGAACTAACATTATTCCACTCAATTCGTATTCGTTTGGCTTGCTCGCTCGGTGCAGCTGCTCAACATGTGGTTCGGGGGGAGCGAGGCGAACGTTAGGGGCTTGTTCGAGAAGGCCAGGGCTGCCTCCCCGTGCATCCTGTTCTTCGACGAGATAGACTCGATTGCCCGCGCCCGTGGCGGCGGGGGGGCTGGCGGCAGCTCTGAAACGAGTGACCGGGTCATCAACCAGATTCTGTCTGAAATCGACGGAATTGGAGGCGGGAAGACCTTGTTCATCATTGCGGCAACCAACCGGCCGGACATTTTGGACCCGGGGATCATGCGCCCGGGGCGGCTGGACCAATTGATTGAAATTCCTCTCCCAGATATGGACAGCAGGGTCAGCATCTTCAAGGCGGCGCTCAGGAAGAGCCCGGTGAGCCCGGACGTTAGCACGGACATGCTGGCGAAGGCGACGGAGGGGTTTAGCGGAGCAGATTTGACTGAAATCTGCCAGAGGGCGGCGAAGAATGCAATTCGGGAGAGCATCAGGGAGGGGGTGGAGAGGGGGAAGAGGGTCAAGGCGGGGGAAATTACCCAGGAGGAGTGCGATCTGATGGAGGACGGCGTGCCGTGCATTACGAAGAAGCACTTTGAAGCGGCAATGGGCAAGGCGAGGAAGAGCGTGACGCCAGAAGTTGCCAAGATTTACAGTGACTTTACGGCGAAAATTAAGAGCGACTGGAAGAGTAAGAAGGTGGAAGGGGGGGGGGAAGGAGGGGGAGCGGAGGGGGGGGGAGAAATGCTTATGAAGGAGGAGGGAGCAACGAGCTACGATATTGATCGAGCCAAGGAAGATCAAGACAAGGAGGACGCTGAGCTCGAGGCGGCGTAAAAAGTAATAAATTCCAGTTAAGATTTGCAACAGAAAGGAAATTGGGGAATTTAGGTTATTATAGATGTTGAAAGAAGGCTTTGTGTGTGTTGGCCTCTCTCGCTCTTCTCCAATCGTCCCAGTGGATACTCAACACGGTGAAATTTAGTTTTTCCAGCAGCCTTCGTTTGAACTTCGTTGTGCCGTTCTCGAAGTCTCGTCCGTCGCATTGAATGTAGTGGAATGGTCCGTTGAACTCAATGGCAATGTTTTTGTTCTCGTTCTTGAAAATTACGATGTCGATGTTCAGCATGGTTGAGGTGTTGAAGGTGACGTTGCTGCTCTCGAACGGTGAGACCTCCATTTTGTGGTCGATGTTGAGCTTGGTCAGTGTGCTGGAGACGGCCTGTTGTTCTCGTGACACGGTTACGGTGTCTACCGCGGCTAACTCAATTTGGTCGAGAAGGGATTCGGGCGGTGGCTCAAGGTTGAGATTCGGTTCCTCGATCTGAGCTGCGGCATAAAACAATGCGAGCTGCTGCAGCTCCTCGACATTGAACTGCAGCCGACCGTCACACGCCCTCTTCCACAGTTTCTCGACCAAGTCTCTCCCCTCGTCCAAGTATCCCGCAATCGCGAAGGACCACAGTGTATTCGCAACGTTCTGCTCGTTTCCGTCTCTAACGAATCGTCCGTGCTGAGCCGCCACAGCCTTGAATAAATCCTCGGCCTCGTACCCGATCGTTGCAAACGCCCAACAGATGTTGCTCATCCCCTGCACGTCGCCACTTTTGGCGATCCGCCCGTACTGAGCCGCCACAGCCCCGAACAACGCCTCGGCCTTGTGCCCGGCCTTCGCAAACGCCCAACAGATGTTGCTCATATTCTGCACGTTGCCAGTTCCGGTGATTTTCCCGTGCTGAGCCGCCACAGCCTCGAACAACGCCTCGGCCTTGTGCCCGATCATTGCAAACGCCCAACAGATGTTGCTCATATTCTGCACGTTGCCAGTTCCGGTGATTTTCCCGTGCTGAGCCGCCACAGCCTCGAACAACGCCTCGGCCTTGTGCCCGGCCTTCGCAAATGCCGAGCAGATGTTGCACAGATGCTGCACGTCGCCAGTTTTGGCGATCCGCTCATATTCACCCGCTACCGCCTCAAGGAGTTCCACCGATTCAAAGCCAACCGTCGCACACGCCCAGACAATATTGCTCAGATCCTGAGTGTTCCCCTTCTTCGCAATTCTCTTGCGGAGCTTCTCGATCTCATTGAAAAACCGCTCGTCGAAGATCTTCAGCTTGCCGAGAGAATGTGTTATGGTGGCAATTCCTCGAACGTCAAACCACTCCAGCGTACTCTGCAACTTTTCGATTGTGCTCTTCAACAACATTTTAAACCTGTCGTCGATTTTGAGTTTCTCAACATCACCCTTCCCTTCGGCAAGCGCCCCGTAGATGTTTGCGAGGTGAGTTGCATCCACTCGATTAGCATTCTGAGCGTACAGGTCCAGCACACCGTTCACATCCTGTTTTTTTCTCATCTCGGAGATTGCGTTTTGGAGTGATTGTTGCTGTTGACATTGCAGCTGCTCAATTGTAAAAACATGATTTGCATCACCACAACCATAACCTTTTGCCTTGCCATTCATTCCTCCGCAAATCTCGTTTTGAGGATTGTTTGACCATCCACAGCTTTCGCACTTCCATTTGGGAGGGGAAATTGAGATTGGGGTCGGAGTTGCCGTTGCAATTGGCTGTGGCTGCTGCTGCTGCTGCTGCTGCTGCTGCTGCCCACCACCGTTGAAGTCACTGTTGTTGTTATTGGAATGGGTGTTGAAATTGCCATTGTTGTTGGGATGGGAGGGGTAGTTGTTGTTGTTGTTGTTGTTATTATTCCTTGGCTTCTTCTGCTGCTGTCCACCAAAATAGCTATTATTGTTATTGAGACGGGGGGTGAAATTGTTATTATTGTTGTTGTTATTGCTTTGTTGTTGCTGCTGCTGCTGCCACTGCTGCTGCTGCTGCTGCTGCTGCCACTGCTGCTGCTGATTTTGCTGCCCGCCATTATTCCCCATCCCCCCTCCCCAACCCTGCCCTCCCGATCCCGGCCGGTTGTCGATGAAGTTGCTACTGCTGCTGTTGCGGTTGTTGTAACTACGAACATTTCGATTAATGTCAATGCTGTAGAAGTCATTGGGGCGACCACGCTTGGCAGAATGATTGTTGCTCTTTGGCGGGGGATTCTTGTTGAGCTTCACGATGCACAGCTTGCACTTACGGTTGCCACTTTGGCCCGCACTGAGCTGGATCACGCTGAAGTTCGAGACCGGGTGTGTTCGTTTGCAGATTCCGCAAAATTTAGAGTTGGTCATGGATCCGGCCGAATTCATCATGTTTTGGGAAGTTGGGAGGAGAGGAGAGGAGAGGAGAGAGGAGGAGAGGGGGGAGGGTAATGGGGGGGGGGGGCAGTGAGAGGGGTTGGAGGGATGGGAGGGTAAAAATTTAGAGTGAAGGTAGAAGGTGATTAAATTGAGCTGGAAGAAAAGTTTTCAGTCGAAGCCAACGGGGGTCGATGGGATGAGAGCTGGGGGGTGGGATGTTTGGTGGGTTTGGGGGTGGGCATGAATTGATATATCAATCAATCGTAGTAATTGAAGAAACTTTGTTCTTCAACGTGAAAATTCTAACATTTCTGAGATTTTTAAACCCTCCCCATGTGTTCCTTGTTTCTGTAGTGCATCTGAACTTTCCCTCCTCCCTTCTCGTTTTAGTTCTTGTGACGATCATCATGCTCCCCAAACTACTAAAGCGTCTTAGACACACACTAACAGTAACAATTGCTCAATGGTATCACAAAGTATCTCCTTCTTTCCTCCTAATAATCCACTTGTTCCTCCTGACCCTTAGCTTCTCAATCCAGATCCCCTTCTCCCAGTCGACTCGTGATTCCCTAAACATCTCAACCTTCCTTCAGGGGAATCTGTCATCGTTCCGATCAATCGTCAGCCTTGTGGGTGCGACCATAACCCCCCGTCTTTCCGATAGAGTGGGTCGAGCTCCAATTTTGGTGATAGGTTTAGTTGGGGCAGCAATCGGCACACTTTTTTCGTACAATTTCACCTCCCCCACAACTTACAATGGGCAGGAATACCTACTGTTTGCTGCCCTAATTCCTTCGGCTTTGCTGCAGCACAACTTCAGCGTTGGCAAGGCTTTCATCACTGAGCGGTCGTCAGATGGAGGTCCTCTCGGTATCATGGGGACGGCAGTGGGCCTGGCGTTCATGCTGGGCCCGATTCTGAGTGCGATAGGTTTAATCACCAGCTACGACGATGCGGTCAAGTTCAGTCTTGCGATGCTGGTCTGCAGCGGGTCTCTTCTCGTCCCTATCTTTTACAAGACGTCCCCTCCTGCAAATCCCGCAACCACAACCAAAGCACCAAAAACTTCCTTCTTCGACATCAAGCCGTTGAAGACTAAGAAGGGCGTCTATTTGATCGTCACTCGGTTCCTTATGTCCCTTTCCTTTCACATCTTCATGACGATCTGGACCCCCAGCCTCAAAGAGCGCTTCAACTTTGGTCCCTCCGACCATGGCAAGTTTATGAGTTTTATTGGGCTCACCTACGCTCTATCACAATCACTCACCAAACCAATAAATAAGCTGTTCCAAGGCAACACGAAGATTCTCCTGGTGTGTTCTGCGGTCTGCTTGGCCGGCGGACGAATATTGGCTTATTTGACAACGAACCTCTACGTCGTGTACATTTCGTTCGCCTTCGTAATTTGTTCGCTCGGCGTCACGAACACGGTCCTGACGAAGTTGAGTGGGCAAATTGGAGACAAGTCGGACCTGGGCGGAGTGATTGGTGGGCTGCAATCCGTTGAGAGCGTTGCGGGGATCGTGGGACCGCTCTATGGTGGCGCGCTATACAAGTTTGGCGGTTTTGGACTGCCGCTGGCTCATGTGGGCGTGAATTACATCTTAGTGGGGATCGGAGCGCTTGTATTCTACGAGCGTGTTTTTGAGAAGACAGCTGCTGCTAAAAAGAAGGCGGAGTAATAAAACGAGACAATTTTGGGAACTATAAATCAAATCAAATCTAATCTACGCAAACAAACAGAGCTCCTTCCACTCGTCCATCGTGCCCCGTAACAACCGTTTCTTGTACAGGTCGCACGCACTTTGCCACTTTTTCTCCTCTTCGTTACGAAGCGCAACAACTTCCATCCGCCAAATTCCAAATCCCTCCTCCTTCCTCCTCACTCGGTTGTTCCTCAATCGCTCAACAAACTTATCAACGATCCGTCCTACTCGTACTTGGTGCTTCAGCTTCTCCATTGCCAGTGCCTTTCCGCTCACCGCCACCCGCCGACACACTAATTCCAAAAGCAACCCCCTGCGAACCTTCACCGCTGCAATCTCAGCCCCCCACCCCCTAAAGAAAACCCTCTTTAAACCTTTCTTCCTCGTTGCTTCCACAACTCCCCCAATTTTCTCTCTTTCCGCCACTTTTCCCCCAACGAAGTCCGTACTCCACCTTCTCAAAACCCATAAAAGTAATTTCCTCATCCGCCTACCCCCCAACCATCCAATCTTCCAACATTCAAACATCTCCTTCACGCTCCGCTCCCCCACCAGCTCCCTCATCTTCCGCACCGCCCGCTCCTCTGCCACCCTCCTCCTCCAGATCCCCCAAAATTTTAATGTCTCGGTCAATTCTCGCCTCCTTCCACAACCCCCCCCCCGCCTCCTCACCTCCCCCTCCCCCACCAGCTCCCTTAGCCGTCCGATCACTCTCGCGCACCGAAACCCCCTCATGTCTTCCTCTACTCCCGCCCACCTACGTCCAACGTCCCTGAACTTCACAAACCCATCGAAAAACACCATCCTTGCCAGCTCCCCTTCCTTCTTCCTCCTCCAACCCCTCGCCAGTCTCCCCACCAAAGCAGTTCGCTTCCACCCCGTCAGCATCTTCAAAATCAACCACCTACACCAGCAATCAGCAAACGTGGTGTTGAACAAGATCCGCACCTTGGCCAATTTAACCCTCTTCTTCAATGCAAGAATCGCAAGTCCGCACTTTTTCGCCGTGAACCATTCACTCCCAATTCTCAACCTTTCCATCCCCTCCCCCCTTTCCGCCCTCCTTCTCTCCACGCCCCCGACCCAAATTCTCAGCGCCCCCCCCAACCTAACCCTGCTCACTTCTCTCTCCTCCTCTCTCCTCCAATTCTCAACCACCTCCGCCCACGCACCAATCCCTTCCCTGAGTAATCTTTTCCTCTTCTCCGCTAAAAACACTCCAACCCACCGTTCCCTCCGCCTTGCGCACATGAGCAAATTTCTCCTCCTCCCCCTCGCCACCACGTACGATCGCCACCCGCCGAAGCAACTGTCCCGAATGACGATCATCCAGTCGTGCTTCGCGCTGACGAGCACCCCCTTCAGAGTGCTTCCGAACAAAGTTCTTCTGCGCTCACCCTCCTGCTTCATTTTCTGCCCCTTAGCCTCGTCCCACAGCCGCTTAATTACCCCCTGTTGCCTGTAGCGTTTGTGATGAACCTCGCCAAGAATTACCCGCGCGCTGTCGGCCGTTTTTTCAATCATCGAGTCCCAAATTATCTTCTTGCACAAACTCAATTCCACCGAGCTCTTCACAACTAAACCTTTTTCCTTTAATGCAGTCCGCTTCCTGCCAAACACCCCCCAAGCCGCTAGAACCCCCCCCATTAATCTCCTCTCGCCCTTTCTCGCAATTTCTCGCCCTTTCTCAACCCCCGCCCGCCTCATCTCCCCCCCCTCTCGCACTGCCCTCCTGAACTCAACCCAAACCCCCCTGAACTTCTCGTCGCTCTTCAAAACCTCCTCCCACCGCCTCCAAACCGCTCTGAAGACTCCCCCTCTAGCAAACACAACAACTCGCCCAGCAGCCTTCTTCACCTGCTCTTCCCCATCCTTGAAGTGTGAGAATTTCTCCTTGAGCAATATCGTCATTTTTTCCAGCGCAACCGCGTCCACGCGTTCCTTCCGCTCCCTGCCTGCCGTGACCTTCCATTCTCCAATAACTAGCTTCAAAAACGTCTTATTTCGCCTCAAAAGAAGTTTCGCCCGCAAACCCTCCACCGCAGCTCGCCGTCGTTCTACCGTTGCGTTACGGTCCCAATTCTCAAAGCATTTTCTCACGATGCCACCTTGAAAGCAATTCCTTGCCCTGTTCTCCAGCAACCTCGTCCTCGTCCCTCGTTCCAATAATTCGACCCACCTCCCTACCCCCCTCGCCTTGCACCTCATCGCAAAGTATTCGCCAGCCTTGTATTTTGCCTTTCTTCCTCGCTTCCACCCTCTGCTCCTAATTTCCCACGCCTTGAAAAGAGCGAGCTTCCGCAGCATCGTGTTTTTTCGGAACCTGACCTCGACTACCTTGGTCGCTCGGATGCAGGACCGAGCGTACGAAGTCCAGTGGATGAAGGCTGAAATCTTGAGTTGCGTTTTTTCTGCCTTCATTTTGTTTGCGAGTTCTGCGAGTGAGTGAGTGAGTGAGTGAGTGAGTGAGTGAGTGAGTGAGTGAGTGAGTGAGTGAGTGAGTGAGTGAGTGAGTGAGTGAGTGAGTGAGTGAGTGGTGTTAGTGAAGGGTCAAGGTTAGGGTAAGGGTTAGGGTTAGGGTCGCTCGCTCACTCACCTCTCCAAGCTCTAAATCGCCTCCCTGAGAAAAAATGAAGGGCAAGGCGGAGACATCTCCTCGAGGAGATGAGCAAAGACGCGTTGGAAGACCAGAGTGCAAACATTCTCAAAGTCAGAGATGAGGAGAAGTGCCGAAAGGCAGCCTTCAAGTTGGTTGACATGGCGAATCGGAGTTTTAATCTGGCAAAAAACAACAATGCCAGCCTCTCTCCACTCCTCGCCTGTACTCGGACCGACAATTGCTCCTCCCACCGCATCCTCTCTGCTAGCACCAAGAATATCTCTCGCCAACATCTCAACACCTTCATCTTCGTTCGCTCGGCGAAATAGATGGTCGCAATTTGGTTCTGCTTGCGAGCTTCGACCTTCAATCTTGTGCTTAACTTCCAGGAGTTCAAGGTGGTATCCAACAAGCCAGAGAGCAAACTCTCCAGGTGTATTTGTAGAATTGAGGAGAGTTTTCGCTTTTGCACCGAGGAAGCGGTAAAGGCGGCGAAAGCGTCGAGGGCAATGTTGAGCTGCCTATCGACGCAGAATTTGTCCCCTTTCGCCAAATTCCGCCGTTGGGTGCCTAACACCAGCACCGATTTCTCCCTCAATCGTTTCAAGCCTCGGTTCTTAATTTTCTCTTCGTAATGTTCAATCCCAGTCAAGAGCTGCTCCTTCCCTTGAATCTTTCGATTCGTGTAGCTAATCCAAAACTCGAAAAACTTTGAGAGGGACAATTTACTGCTGTGAGTTGCTGCCAGGGTAAAGAGTGAGTTCGCCCTGAGCCGGCAATTAACCAGCTGCTGGAAAAAATTTCTTTTAGCAGCCATCTTCATTTTGCCCAGAGGGTCGACGAACTGAGCTAATTTCCTGTCCAACATTTCTCCGCGCCTAATATTGTTCCGGAGCCCCTCCATTCCGTCTTTCAGCTTCCTCAACTCTAAACTCGTCGACAGCAGCGCCAGGAGTTGGCGCACCTCGTCGTTGCGGATTTTCGTGAGGCGCCAAATTGTCAAACCTTCGGAGATTCTCCTCTTGACCACCTTCCCGGCAACAAGTGCATACAGCTTCTTCTCGCCTTGAACCGCCAATATGAACCTTTGCCACTTCTCTACATAATCCCTTTGGAGGTTGATTCGCTTGTTCGCAAACATTCTGCTGGAAACTTTTTGCAATTTTATTTTTCCTTGAGTGTGTAGTTTCCACCTTTCAAAAAGCTTCGACCCCAACTTGTTAGTGTTGAAGAGCTGCGCCAGGTTAAGACTCGAACTTCGCCTGCGAGACGCCCTTGCGTGAGCACTGAGAGTTGCAACGGATTTGAGCAGAGCCTTTCTCGCAAAGTTCGCATCGGACAAAATTTTCATCTTTCTCACTCTTTTTATACTTGCTATATTTTCGACGAGTTGGTGGAAGCCGCGACGAGTGGTACGAAGCAAGAGATGGCTGCTGGCCAGCTGAAGATTACGCTTTTTCAGGTGTACCAACGTCACATAACCTGCCCACATTTTAAATGCAAATTTCTCGCAAGTGGTTTTTTCGAAAATTTTGGCTATTCGCTCCTTCTTGATTTCGCCCACCTCACTCGCGAAGGTTCGGAAGCTCTTGGTTAGCAGGTTGGATTTGAAGGAGTTGGCCGCTGTACGGAGCTGGTGGTTAGCGTACAGCCGCGCAATCGTGAAGATTTGCCAGGACTGTGTTGTGGTGTGTGTTAGTTTTTGGTGTGTTTTGTTTGTGTGGCCCGCCCCACATATATTATATTCCCACCTTTACACATCTAGCCTTTAAGAACTCTTGAGGAAAGATGAGGCGGAACAAAATATGCTTGAACTCGGGCCGACCCTCCACCGCAGCTCTGCACATCTCCACTTTCGAATCCTCGTCCTGTTTGGCCAGCATCGTTAGCCGCCAGATGCTCCACACGGCCGATTTGACATTGTGAAGGGAGTTATGCGCCACAACTTTTCCCCGGTTATTGACCGCAACGCTTGAAATCCAGCTGCTCCAACCCGATCTCAAAGTGTTTGCATTGTGCATGCATTTTGTGTCCCACACCCGTTGCTTTTCATTCCTCCGTTCACAAACATAAACTTGCCACGCTCCAATCATCAAGCCTAAGAGTTTATTGTTTCGGCAATCCACCATATTCCTAATTTCAATACCAATAGCAACGTACTGTCTCCAACTCGCCCAAACAACAAACTGAAGTTGACCAGCGGCAACCTGCGCCGAGCGAAGGACGAGCGAAACGAGCGAGCCAAACGAATTGGGTGGGTTAGCTTAGTAGTAGATGTAGCCATTATGTCTGTGTCTGTAGCCATTTCGCGCACTTCATCGCGAGTTTGCTCGTCTTCCAAAAGACTCGCTCGCTTCGCTCGCTCACCTTGGCCAAAACTTGAGTAGAGAAGATTGTCCAGTTCTTCATTCTAATTGCGAGCTGTCTCCAAATATAAATGCACTGTGCAAGGTTGTTGGCAGATCGTTCATCCACCATCACGGCCATTGTTGCTTTCAGCTGCTTGCGACGCGCAACAAAATCCGTCCACTCTCCAAAATAAACAGCTTGGATGCGTTCACTTAAGGAGTCGCGAATTTCGCGAAATGCCGCCATACATTTGATAAGGGTTTTTTGTTTGGCGTACAGCGTTGAGCGGGAAAAGAGGGTGGTCATCTTCTTGTGGGTGATGGTGGTTGTGTGTAGGAGGGAAAAGGCCTTGCGGGTTGAGTAGGATTCGTGGAATTGTTGGGCTCGGAGGAGATTTTGAGATTTGGAGATTTTCGTTTTTGTTCTGAGTTTCAACTTTACCATCGCGTACGTCAAAGTTGCAGTGCGGGAGTGGTTGAAAGCCAGAAGATTCACTGTGCGCTCTCTCGTGGAAGCTTTGACTTGCCGAACTAGGAGATTGAAGGTCAATCGCAAAATTGTGGCTTTCGAATGAGTAAAGGCAAGCCGTGCGATTTCTCGTTTTCGACTTGATCGCCTAGTCTGCTCGTGCAGTAACCTAAAAAATCTGCCCGTGGCGTTCTTTCGCCATGTGGAACGCGTAATTCTATCCACCATTGACAACCGTGTATGGGTGGAGGAGTTCTTCCGCAGGAAGTTGATCGCCCGGGACAGCTGGTGCTGTCTGATTCTAGTGACAATGCTGGTGTTGGACTTTTGCAGTAGCGTAAAGCTCTGCCACAGTTTCAGGGCGTTTGTCTGGGACTTTTGGAGGCGAAAGGCCTCCGATTTCAAAATTACGTGCTTGCGTTTTTGTTCACCTTGGGCGACTTGGTGGAGCCGCTGAAAGAATTTCTTGGCAATATTGTCCCTCCACTTCGCCTTCCCCTTGCTGTAGCACCCCAACGCTGTGTGGCGACGAGTCCGGAGCTCCAAAAGTTTCGTCAGGAAGCGGAGTTTTTTCAACTCGTTCAGCTTGTGCTCGACGGATCTCCATTTTTCGTTGTAGATTTTACGGAGATTTGTCTGGTGAATCCACTTGGAGAGGCTGCTCCGAGCGAAGCGAGGCGCATTTTTAACGAAACCCGAGAGCAGCGAGCGAGCCAAACGATGTGGGTGGGTTAGCTTAGTAGTGGATGTAGCCGTCTGAAGCAATTTTGCGCACTTCATCGCGAGTATACTTGTCTTCCAAAAGGCTCGCTCGCTTCGCTCGCTCACCTTGAACAGGCCAAGTTGCGCTCGTAGAAGGAGCGGGCGCGGATGGAAGAGTTGTAGAGAGAAACAAATCTGGAGAGAGTTGAAGAGAGGAGATGTGAGCGAGTGAGGGCTTGGACGAGGAGCATCTTATTTCCGAGCTCGATTTGCTAAGCGCACAAATGAGAGGAATAATGTTAGTTTGGTTACAAAGGGGGTGCCCGTCTTTTTCTTGTCGCTCGCTCACCTTGTTAAACTTGGATGTCCAGCGCTGGAGCACGCTCTTTTTCACCGAGGCAAGGCGGTTATACGCGACCCGAGCCCCACATTCCCTGCACTGCTCTTCGTTCACCTTGAACTTGCTCCACCTGCAGAAGGCAAATTCAGTGACTTCAGTGTACTTTTCGTTGAAGAGACGTTTGGACGTTCGGCGCCCAAATTTTAGTTTTTTGACGACTTGCCCCAAGGCAAGTAGCACGTTGGATAGCAACCTCTTGTTGAGCATTTGGTTGACAACGTTCTCAAACACGCTAGTCCACAAAACAGCAACTCGCATTTTGAGAAATGATGACCGCAACGTTTTTCGTCTCAAGCGAGATTTAATTCTAAGCGGTTATTGAGTGGGTTAGTTTAGATTAGCAGTGGACGTTGACGTGGACGTGGGGGTGCACGCTCACTCACCTCGCTCCGGATTTTTTCGCAGCCGCAGATTTCAACGAGAATTGTTTGAGCTTTTCAAACGTGTAGAATTTCTTGTCCAAGGCGTGGCGCTTGTGGTGGTAAGAAACCTTGCGCCGGTAGTAGAGCGACTGCTTCGAGTGTGCCTTCCAGGTGGTGAAGGTGTGGCGAAGGTGGTGGGAAGTGGATAGCGTTGTGAGAATTAAGTGAAATTTCGAACGGCCGAAGAGGGACCTGATAGTTGTTCTCTTAAACTGCTTCATGAATTTGGAGAGAAGTTTTTTGCTGTGAAAGGTGATGGCTGTATTGCTGTTCTTTCGGGTGGGGATGTTGTCGCGGGTTGTGTTGTGAAGGTGGCGGATGAAGTATCTAGAGAGTTTCAAGAGGCGGAATCGGTGCGCTCGGATAATTTTATTGTTCATTTTTTTCTTCAGTTCAATCCTTCTCCGCCATTTGATAATTTTGCCTACAAGATAGTGCCTGGCCCCCTCCTTCTCGCATTTGGCCATGTACTTGATGTCACCGTGGTGCTCGCACCAAGCAGCGAACGCTTGTTTCTGGCGATGATGGACGTTGCGGAGGTTGAGTTGTTTCAGCCGCTGAGCCGAGCGAAGCGAGGCGCATTTTTAATGAATCACGAGCGAACCAAACCAAGCGAGCCGAACGAATTGAGTATTTTAGTTCAATAGTGGATGCAGCCGTCTGTAGCCATTTCGCGGGATTCATCGCGAGTATGCTCGTCTTCTTCAAAGCTCGCTCGCTTCGCTCGCTCACCTTCGCTCGATAGTGAAGAATGCTAGGAGTGGGTTAAGAGTGGGTTGGGAGTGGATTAAGAGTGGGTTGGGAGTGGGTTAGGAGTGGGTTAGGAGTGGGTTGGGAGTGGGTTAGGAGTGGGTTAGGAGTGGGTTGGGAGTGGGTTAGGAGTGGGTTGGGAGTGGGTTAGGAGTGGGTTGGGAGTGGGTTAGGAGTGGGTTAGGAGTGGGTTAGGAGTGGGTTGGGAGTGGGTTAGGAGTGGGTTAGGAGTGGGTTAGGAGTGATTTAGTCGCTTCGCACTCTTCTTTTCTGTCCAACTCCCCCCCGCTTCGCTCGCTCCGCTCGCTCACCTGAACATCGACTTGACAACCCGCTTGAAGAAGTTCTTCTGGGTGTTTCGTTGGATAACAGCGAAGGCTCGCTGGTGGACGAAGCAGACCACCCAAGTAGAAAGAGTGCGGGTGAGGAGACTGGTCGATTGGAGGTGCCTGACGGCGTCGAACTGCCGGGAGAGGAAGATGTCGGAAGTCCAGGACGCAAAGGCAAGTCGGAGGAAGTGAGCGTCGAAGGAACAACACATCCTCCTCAGTGCCCTGCTCCTCGTCGCAGTCGAGCCCCATTTACCGAATCTATGCCGCAGAATGCTGTACTCGGCAATTTGGGTCGTGGCCCGGATCCTTGCCCTTGTCTTGAATTCGTGGTGGGTGAATTCAACGAATGTTCGCATTGCTCTCAATTTGCTGTTGTGGCTGGCGACTCGTTTTGTCTGCGCCGAGCGGAGCGCCGAGCGATGCGAGGCGCATTTTTAATGAAGGCACGAGCGATAGAGTAGGTTTCGTTTTAGTTGTTGTTGTGGCTCGTACTCTCGTCTTCCTCCAAGGCTCGCTCGTTTTGCTCACTCACCTTGCTTTGGATTTTGGCCCACGAAGACCAATTCGACAAGATCTTACGGGTGGTGGTCAGGAAGAAGTTCTCGGTGATTTTGTAAAATACGTTGGGGGTGACGGTGGAATAATAATTTTCCGTGGTTTGGAGGTGCAAGTGGAAGGCTGTGCACCACCTCATCAGGTCGAAAATGTGGAGCTTTGTGGAGCAGAATTTAAACAGGGACGTGAGGGTGGTGGTGAGGGTGGGGGAGAGAGGTTGGAGGAGGAGATTGCGCCAGGCGCGGAGAACTTTCTGCGCCGAGCGAAGCGAGGCGCATTACAATTAGATTAATTCGATCGGAATAATATTCATGTTGGTTTAGTGGCTCGTTTCTCGTCTTCCTCAAGGGCGAGCGGAGACTAAGTGAGACTCACCTTCGTTGTTTTTATCCACCAATAGTTTAGTGCCATCTCCAGTGATTGGCGAAGTTTGTTGGAGAGGGCTAGGTTGGTCTTGAAGAGCTTGAACCCTTTGAGGAGGAGGGTTTCTCCATAAAACTGGGCGCCGGCGCCGAGCGAAGCATGATATGGTTAGTGAAGTAGATGCAGCGCGGAGACTGAGTGAGACTCACCTTCGTGCTTATGACCGTGTTCTTGAAACTTAGCGCCGGCAGCATCGCCCATTTTGTGAAAAGCTGTCCCAAATCAGCGAGCGTAGCGAAGCGAGTTAGTCACAACTAGTGTATGGTGCTGCTGGCGAGCGAGCCTTGAAGCGAGCTAGTCACCGCCAAAGTGAAAACTCAAAAAAACTCAAAAAAAGGCGAATCTACTGAATTGGCGTAACTCCAACGTATGGAGGATTTCGACGCTCAAAATTGGACACGGTGGCGAGTTCGGCCAAGCGCATCTTTTTGAGAGATGGATTTGTTCAGAAAACGGTCCAGATCAGGGGCATGTGCACGCCAATGTGAAAACTAAAAAAAAACTTAAAAAAAGGAGAATCATTTGAGTTGGCTGAAACTCCAACGCACAACGCATTTAGACACTCATAATTGGACAAGGTGGTTGGTTTGGCCAGGCGCATCTTTTTGTGCGAGGATGTTTGTTCAGGGACGTCTAAAACACGCCATCTGTACGGTGTTGCTCGCTCGCTTCGCGCTCACCTTTGTGGCGATCGCCTTCTCCCAGTGGAGAATTGCCCGGATCCACCCCTCCTTGATTAGCTTGGGGGAGGTCTTGAAGTTTCTGAGGGTGTGAGGGGGAAGGAAGGACGGGTCTAAGTGTTTAATTGGGTCTAGAGTAGCGAAGGTTACGGATGATGGATGTTGTGGAGGAGGTGGGGGGAGGGAGGGAGGGGAGGAGGGGGGGGAGGGGGGAGAAGAAAACGATCGTCGGGTGGTTAGAGGTGACCTGGCAGATCTTCGTTGAGGCTTTGCTTTGTGTGAAGCAGGTGGACTCAAAGACCTCCTCGTCCGCTCATATTTGATTTTTTCCTTCTTTCTCAGCTGCTGGCTGCTGTTGTTTTCCTGGTCCTCCTGTAACGCCACAGCCCGCTCTCGGCAGGCAAGACACCGACGAATGTGACTGGCGGTAATCGGGTGGTCCTCGAGACCGCCGAACTTTCGAGTTGGGGAAATGCAACCATTTGGCCGTTTGTGCAGGTGGTTTTGGGAATCGTACGGACTACTCTTGGGGGTTGCTCTTGTGGATGGGGCTGTGCCCGAAAGAGAAATTGCTGTTATTGTCTCTCGGGGGTGATTGGGGGTATAGAGTCGGGAAGAGGGGATTAGGTGTTGTTTGGATGATGATGAGCGGTGGCCGGAGCGGCCACGTTTCGATTTTGATTTCGACTTTGATTTTGTGTTTGCTGGGGAGGGGGTCGGTGAGGGCGAGGGCAAGGGAAATGGTGAGGGCTCGGGAAGGAGCTTTATGGGTGAAGGAGAAAGGGAGAACTTCTTCAGATACTGGGGGAGGTGCTGGAGTTTTGTTATCCAGCTTGGTGTGTTGTTGTCGGCTGAAATTGCGGCCAGAATTCGATAGTAGGCATTCTGTTCAGAATGGTGGATCTTCTCCTCGTCTACAAAGACCTCCTTTGCGGCGAGAATTACTTCGTGAAGGGAAAGATGGGCTGTTTGTTGAGCATTATAGTCTGTAGAGGAGAGAGCCTTGAGAATAATTCTCTTCAGGGTGGATTGCTCGATGAAAGTTGCAGTATTGTTGTCTGGCATACTGCTGCACCGTCTGGCTTTTGAGAAGCCGTTAAAGAATTAAGATATTAATTGTTTCAGTCCAAAAGTCGAAAAGTGCGAAAAAAATCCCAGTTCCAAACTGCCAAATTGAAGATGGATCTTTCAAAGCTCTCCATTGGCGGCGACACCACGTTGTCGTTCTGTCCCTTCCCACCACCAAAATTACATTATTCGAAGGAGACCTCTGAGTTGACCTTTACAAACGATGATGATGTGAACACAGCACTCCTTGTTGCAGCAGATCCTCCTCCTGCCGACGACGAGCTAACTGCAATGAGTTACTGTCAGTTTTCCTTTGATCAGGATGAAGATAGGCAAATAAAAATATGTCCACATAAATGCGAAGTTGGAATGAAATTGCAGCTGACTCCTGTTGACGAAGAAGACGAGAACGCAAAAAGCGACGAAAGTAGCAACTATGTTTCCGTTTCGCTCTCCTTGTTTGATGCAAACCACGCACTCCTTACCACAACTCTCCAAATTCATAAGAAAAAAGACGTCTGCAGCCACATGAAAATTCCGCTACGGCTGAGGTCGGTGGAGATCCCGCACAGCATTCTCACCACTATGAGCAGCAAGAGCAACCAGGAGAAGTTGATCAGCATTTCAACAAATGAACGGAAGCGAGAAGTGGAGACGGAAAATTTGATGCCACCTCCGCCGCCGCCGCGAGGCCCACCTGGGAGCGAGAAGGAGAAGAAAAAGGAAGTGGTGAGGGAAGGGGCCACCTTCAAGAAAGTTGTGTCGGTGGCTGCGCATTTCAGGCTGACGTTGAAATCCAATGCTGTTGTGATTGAGATCAAGAAAGAGGGAGACAAAATGTACGAAGTTGTGCGGACGGTTGAGCTGCCTGACCCTGAGGAGGCTGAACTAGTTGCACCCACAGTCACAGCAATGCCGCACGTGACTGACAGCTCAGGCAATTCAAGCAACTGGAGCAGCTTGTCAGCCCAGGCACCAACCACGATGAAAGTGAAAAGGAATGAGGCTGGGACGTTTATAGTCGCGAGCAGCGGCCAGATGAGGGGAACGAGTGTTGCAATGCCAGCTGCCACCACAAAAGTCAAGGCAGCCTCTCCTGTAAATACTAGTCGAAGAACGAAAAAACTGTTTGCAGGGGTGACAAGCATCTCAAACTCGAGTTCGGTGACCTTTGCGATCAGTGATTTTAAAGTTATAGACTGATAGACTGATAACTGATAGAAGACTATAGGATAGGGTAGGGTAGGGTAGGGTAGGGTAGGGTAGGGAAGGGAAGGGATTAATGTTTGCTTGATTTATAATTTATTGATTCGAGTTCAGCATCTCGATCTTTTGCTGCATGACCATCATTGTCGCTTCGATGTTCTTTCGTGTGTTGAGGATGACGTTGTAAATTGAGATGGCATTTTTGTCGGCAAGGGCCTCCTTGCGATCTAGGAATTTTGTTGTTTGGGCAGGGGACTTCTCGGCATAAAATCCAGTTCCAAGCTCGACGGTGAATTTTGTGGAATCCTTTACTTTTGCGTTGACATATAGGGATTGGGTGAGGGGAATCATAATCTGTGAAACGAAGTGAAAGTGTGTGGGGGGGGTTGGGTTAGATGGCTGACTGAGGAGAGTGAGAAAGAATTCACTGAACTCACCTCCTTGCCCTCAGTCGCCTTCTTCATAGAACTTATTGTCTCCTTCGACTGATTAAACCTGACCTGCACTTGCTTCAGGTGCGACCAGTGCTGTGTGATTTCCTTTAGCTGCTGCTCTTGGGTTTGCTTGTACTGGTTGAGCTGCTCCAGGGACATCGACCCAAGATCAGGTCCTTGTTGTGCCATTCTGAGGGGATTCTGCGAAGAGTTGTAGAGGGTTATTAGTTGCAATGGTTGAGGTCTGGACGATGGAGGGTGCCTCAATTGCTTACGTGAGGATGATGGAGGGTGCCTCAATTGTTTACGTGTGGGGCCGTGACAAATTTAAACACAAAAAAGTCGAGAGTTCAAAAGAGATTGTCTGCGCGACCTTGGAAAAAAAAAATAGCTGATTTTTTCTGAAATCGGAGATGAGAACAGCTGTCCTCGTGAGTATTTCACAACATCACCATTTATACATATCGAGCTAGCCACCAACCTTTTTAAGACCAGTCGTCCCTGTCACGTCAGGATGGGAAAGATTTTTGTGATGCCTTCACTAACAACAACTTCACCCCAACAATTACCAGTCACTAGCCCTTGTGGCGACCCGAACCCTGGCCTTCACCAGTCCAGCTTCATTCTTCAAGCCTAGCAATGTCCGAAACATGGCCATTGCCAGTAGCACCGTCACTGAGGGTCTCCCAGCCCTCCTAGTGGATACCCTTCAGGTTGCAGCCAATGAGGCTCGTGGCCTGGCCATGGATTCCATCGCTGCTGCCCACTCTGGGCACATGGGTCTTCCCCTTGGGTCCGCCGAGGTTGGGTCCATCCTGTACGGCTCCCAGATGACCTACAACCCCACTGACCCCACGTGAGTTACCACCAAAATGCATTTAATCTTTCCCTTTACTTTGTTTACTTTGACTTTCACTTCCACTAACAATAATCAATAATAAATAATCTAACAATCAACAATTTACAGGTGGATCAACCGGGACAGGTTCATCCTGTCTGCCGGCCACGGCTCCATGTTTGTCTACTCTTGGCTCAACATGGCTGGGTATGCGCTGCCCATGGAGGAGGTTAAGAACTTCCGCCAGCACCACTCCATGACACCCGGACACCCCGAGTTCCCCAACTCGGAGCACTCCACCCCTGGGATTGAGTGCACCACCGGGCCTCTTGGCCAGGGAGTGGCGAATGCTGTTGGGTTTGCTGCTAGTGAGAAGATGTGAGTGAGAAATTGAAATTTGGACAATATATTAAACACGGAATTAAACACGGAATTAAATTCTCATATTCTAACCCAACAAATCTGCAGGGCCGCCGCCCGCTTCAACACCGCCGACCACAAGATCTTCGACCACACCATCTTCGCCTTGTGCGGAGACGGGTGCATCCAGGAGGGCGTGAGTGGCGAGGCTGCCTGCTTCGCCGCCCACGAGAAGCTCGACAACCTGGTGGTGCTCCTCGACAGCAACGACGTCACCCTCGACAAGATGGCCGAGTACACCCAGAGCGAGGACGTCGGCATGAGGTACGAGGCGTACGGCTGGGACGTTGAGACGATTGACGGCCACGACCTGGTGGCGGTTGACAAGGCCATTGGCCACGCCAAGACCAACAGAAATGGGAAGCCGACTTTGATCATTTGCAGGACCATCATTGGCAAGGGAATGCCAGAAACTGAGGTGAGCGAG
>BRYC01000162.1:34462-47491 GCA_030267985.1 Parmales sp. scaly parma | reverse complement strand
TCGCTGGAGCTGCAGCGGTTGGCACCAAGGTTTACTTTGCGCCTCTCAATGCAGACGTTGTTGGTGTTCTAGACACGGAGACGAATGCTTTTGATGCCTCAATTTCCACCGGCGCTCTGACTATGAATGGGAAATTCAATGGAGCTGCAGCGGTTGGCACCAAAGTTTACTTTGCGCCTTACTATGCTGACGTTGTTGGTGTTCTAGACACGGAGACGAATGTTTTTGATGCCTCAATTTCCACCGGCGCTCTGACTATGGATGCGAAATTCTATGGAGCTGCAGCGGTTGGCACCAAAGTTTACTTTGCGCCCGCAAATGCTGACGTTGTTGGTGTTCTAGACACGGAGACGAATGTTTTTGACGCCTCAATTTCCACCGGCGCTCTGACTATGAATGGGAAATTCGCTGGAGCTGCAGCGGTTGGCACCAAGGTTTACTTTGCGCCCGCAAATGCTGACGTTGTTGGTGTTCTAGACACGGAGACGAATGTTTTTGACGCCTCAATTTCCACCGGCGCTCTGACTATGGATTGGAAATTCGCTGGAGCTGCAGCGGTTGGCACCAAGGTTTACTTTGCGCCTTGGATTGCAGACGTTGTTGGTATTTTGCAAACTTCTGGGTGCAACTGCGAAGCAGGTAAGTGAAGGGAGTGTGAGTGGGGGGGAGGATAAACATAAGAGGGGGGAGGAAAACGAAACAAAAACTAACTCAGAAAAAAAGGAAAATTTTCCGATTCCTCCAATTCAAATACTTGCACCAACTGTGGCGCCGGGACCTATTCTGAGGCTTTAAGAGCGACTGAGTGTGCGGCTTGTGGGGCAGGGAAGTGGAGCGACACCGTCGCTGCCACAGCGGAATCCACCTGCTCAAACTGCGGCGCCGGGACGTATTCTGGAGCAGCAGCGAACGCTTGCACAAACTGCGGCGCCGGAACTTATTCTGGGACTGCAGCGCCCGCTTGCACAAGCTGTGCAGCTGGGAAGTGGAGCGACACCGTCGCTGCCACGGCGGAATCCACCTGTGCGTCCTGCCAACCTGGAAAGTACAACGAGCAATCTGGCCAGGCCTCTTGCGTCGGCTGCGGAACTGGGAAATACTCGATAGCGACTGGGTCCACCTCTCAGATTACCTGCGTGGACTGTGCAGCTGGTAAGCTTGCAGCCAGCACTGGAACCGCAGCTTGCTTGAATTGCGAGGCCGGCAGTTACGCCAGCGGAACCGGCAACTTCGCCTGTACCGACTGCGTCGTCGGAACGGCCACGAACCAACCAGGCCAGACCTCCTGCGCAGGCTGCGCGGCTGGACGCTACCAGTCAACCGCTGGAGGAGACGGAACGTGCACCCAGTGCGCTGGAGGTTTCTTCGCGGACCAAACTGGCTCAGCGGCTTGCACAGTTTGTACCGGCGGAAAGTACTCGAACGCAGAGTTGACGGCCTGTGCTGCCTGCGGAGTGGGGACCCACAGCGCCCAGGGATCCGACGCCGCCGAGGACTGCGCTGCGTGCCCGACGAACGAGTACAACGAGGTTGCCGGGTCCGCCACTTGCACCGATTGCGCTGGCGGGAGTTTCACGGTGGGAGATTCCGCTGGAGAGCACGACAACATAAACGACTGCAAGACTTGCACCAGCGTGCAGTTCTGGAATTTGACCGGAGGCGACGCTGGGTGCCAGGACTGTGAGGCAGGGAAGAAGGCCAGCACAACAAATAATTTCTCCTGCGAAGCTTGTGAGGCGAATTCGATCAGCGGTGCCGGAGCAGCCAGTTGCACCCAGTGCAACGATGGAACTGAGGCGAGGAACGCAGCAGGAGAGGCAGTCACTTCGGGCGCAACGCAGTGCGTACAGTGCGAGGCCGGAAAGTTTGAGAGTGGAAACAGCTGCGTGGAGTGCTCCGGAAATGCTTTCACCTCGGCCGCCGGCCAAACGTCCTGCGCCGACTGTGGTACGAGCTCCCAGGTCGCCAACGAGGCAAAAACCGCCTGTGCGGGGTGCGGAGCCGGGAAGTACTTCAGTTCTGGGGCGTGCGTGGACTGCAGCCCTGGCTACATTCGTTCCGCTGACGCCGCTGCCAGTGCGGTTTGCACCCAGTGCGCAGAAAACACCTACTCAAACGTCGCCAAGACGGCCTGCACAGCTTGTGCCGATGGGAAGACGTCAAGCGCTGGCTCGTTCCGAGTGGAGGATTGCAGGACTGACGGATTCGTCAACCCATGTCCGGACAACACCTATCAGGAGACAGACAGCGCCGACATCGGCGACTGCATGTGTCCGCCGGGTTTTGGAGACTATAGCGCCAACCCGCAGTGCCCGGCTTGCGCGCTCGGTTTCTACCGAGCGGGGTACTCGCGCGATGCGTGCTCCTCCTGCGAAACCTTCCTCGCCGGATCGATCACGCTCGCCACCCAACGAACGAGCAACACAACCGACTGCGTGTGCAGGTGAGCGAGCGAACCTTGTGGACAACGAGAATATGAGCCAAACTAACCCCCTTCGCTCGGCGCAGGACGACGTTCGTCAAAGATGACACCGCCAACGAGTGCCAGTGCCCAGCTGGGAAAGGTCTCGTGGCCAACGGCGACGGAGCGGACGACGACGTCTGCGATCCTTGCGCCGACTCGACCTACAAGGCGAGCTCGGGCAACAACGCTTGCACCATCTGTGGCGCCCACTTCACCACCAACGGGCTCGGCAAAATTCCAGCGTCCAGTTGTGTCTGTAAGGCCACCTTCACCCTCAACTCCACTTCCAACGAGTGCCTCTGCTCCCCCGGGACAGAGCTCAACTCAGACAACGGCCTGTGCCAGAGTTGCACTCCGGGAAAATTCAGCGATTCACTTTCGCTCGATTCTTGCTCGGCCTGCCCAATTGGCTCGTACCAGCCAGCCTACGTGGCACAGTCACTCTCAGCCTGTATCGTCTGCGGCGCGGGCAAGTTCTCCACCTCGGTGACTGCCGGTCCGTCGAGCAGCTGCGTTTCATGCGCTGCTGGAAAACATTTGGAGGACTCCGGAACATCTGCACCTGAGCACAGCTCGGCTGACAAGTGCTTGGACTGCGGAGCTGGGAAGTACACCAACGAGGCCGGTACAGCATCTTGTACAGACTGCGGCGCTGGCAAGTTTAACGAGGGTACAAGCGCCGACGCCGAGTCGAGCTGCACAGCCTGTGAAAACGGAAAATGGAGCGACGTCCTTGTCCTCCAACATCCTTCTGGGTGCACCGCCTGCCCCTCCGGCTCCTACTCGGAAGTCCTCGGCACCTCCCTAGCATCTTGCCAGATCTGTGGCAGCGGCAAGTACAACATCAACGCCGGCTCAAACACCACTTCCGCCTGCCAGTCCTGCCAGGCCGGAAAATTCCTCCCCGACGCTGGAACTGAAGCCACGCTTCACAACAGCGTCGACAAATGTCTTGACTGCCCGGTCGGCAAGTTTACGAGCACGCTGAGTTCTGACCAGTGCTCGCTCTGCGGGCAGGGAAAGTACCTCGACGAGATCGGGTCCGCCTCCGTGGATTCTTGCAAAAATTGCCCCGCCGGGAAAAAAAGTTCCCAAACGGGCGTCACCGCTCTGGTTGACTGCAACGACTGCGAGACGGGGAAGTGGAGCAGCACCCCAGGCCACTCTGGAGCCTGCACAGACTGTACCAAGGGCTACTACAACAAGCTCACCGGCTCCAACTCCACCGCCTCCTGCGTCGCCTGCCCCAAGGGCACGATTGGAACGGAAACTGGCCAAGTCTCCGCCTCCCTGTGCACCGACTGCCCCTCTGGCAAGTACAGCGACATCCTGGCTTTTGCCGGTTCATCGTGCACAGATTGCACCCAAGGCCACTACAACGAGGCCACCGGTTCCAACTCCGCCGATTCCTGCATCGCCTGCCCCAAGGGCACGATTGGAACGGAAGCTGGCCAAGCCTCCTCCTCCCTGTGCACTCCCTGCCCCCTCGGCAGGTTCAGCGACGCCCTAGCCTTCCCAGGTCCCACCTGCGACAAGTGTGGCATGGGCTCCTACAACGACGAAACCGGCAAGTCGAACTGCAAAAAGTGTCCGCTCGGCTCGCTCGGCACGACTCTCGGCCAAGTCTCTATAGAAAACTGCGAAGTCTGCCCCGTCGGCGAGTTTTCAACCAACTCATCGTTAGCAGAGTGCAAACAATGTCCCGAGGGTTGGACAACCAAGGACGAGTCGGTCAACCAGACCGAAGCAAGATTCCACAACAGCTCCAAGGACTGCAAATTCGCTGCGGCGGGTTGGTGGTTGGAAGGAGGAGAAGGCGAAGAATTTAATCTCCTCGAGTGCCCGGGTCAAGAGACCTCATGTACTGGCTACAACACCTGCAATGAGGGCTACGCCGGCTACCTGTGTGCCGACTGCTCCCCCCAGTTCTACCACCTAATCAACGGCAAGTGCGCCACCTGCCCAGCCGAGAAGTTCTCCTTCCTCCCCCATATGTTAGTGCTGGGCGCCATCTTCCTGCTCGTCCTCATCCTAGCCCTCAACCTGTTCAAGATACGAACGCGCGTACAAAAGGTGCTGAAGAGCCGCACTCCGAAAGTGCTGAGAATTTTGTTCAGCGTGGGCAAGGCGGTGAGTGAGCGAGCAAAGCGAGCCACAACAAATTAAATTTGATTTACTAATTTCAACATTTTTTTTCTCTTTTCGCTCGGCCAACGTCGCTCGGCGCTTCGCTCGGCGCAGCACAAAGACTCAATCGAGAGCAAATTGAAAATTCTCTTCTCCTTCTTCCAGATCATGGCGTTGATGGGGTCAGTGTACAGCATCGAGTATCCCCCGGAGTTCGTAGAGTTCGAAAAAAGCTGGACGGGCTGGTTGGGCCTCAACGTAATGACCGAGATTGAGTGCTACCAGAAGATCTCCTTCCTGATGAAGCTTAGGATTGCGGTGCTTTCCCCTGTGGCGATGATAGTAATGATCTTCATGGTCAGCTTCATTTCAATGCTGACGACGAGAAAGCCCGAGAAGAAGAAGGAGAGGCGCGATGCTGGTTTGAGCGCCTTCATAACTGTCACTTTCATTGTGCTGCCCAGCGTCAGCTTGACGGTGTTTCAGTCTTTCTCGTGCGACGATGAGACGAACACGCTCAACGCTGACCCGCTCGTGAAATGCGAGTCGTCCAGCGACGAGTACAAGGAGATAACGATGTTGGGCTTGTTGGGGTTCTTGTTATATCCGTTCGGGATTCCGATGATCTATTTAAGGATGTTGGGAAGTCACTACGGCCCGAGCGTTCAGGAGCTCAAAGAGAGAATTGTTCACATCCTGACTGGGCGCGCCCAAACAGAGCTGAAGAAAGATGCCGACATGAGAAGGCGTGGAGCGAGTAGTGTTGAGGCGGTGGAGGAACTGGTGATAAGTGACATGGCGAAGGAAAAGGAGGAGCAAATGCGGCTTTTCAATTTGGAAAACACTGCCCCGAAGTACTTGGCTACGTTGTGCGCCGAGTTTGAGCCGCAGTGCTGGTGGGCACCGGTGTTCGAGCAGTGCACCAAGCTGGCTATCACGAGCTTCACAATTCTCCTCGGAAAGGGTCAGCTTGATCAGATTATTTTGGGCATGCTGGTGAATATGGTCAGCCTGTGCGTTCAATTCTTCACGCAGCCGTTCAAGGACTTCAACGACGACATGTTCAGCATGTTCTGCCATGTGCAGATTTTTTTGGTGCTGCTGTGGAGCCTGCTGGTGAAGTTCCAAAAGATGTTGGAGGTGGAGCACGACGGCTTCTCAGAGAAAATTTCGGAGATCGACTCGGCCCACCCGGTTGACCCTTTCACCGCCCCCACAGCCCTCCTGAGGACTGAAACCCTCGGCTGGTTACTCATTTTCAGCAACGTGAGTGTTGTTTTCGTGTTCAGCTGCTTGATGGTTTTGGAGTTGAAGATTGCCAGGAAGACGGTAAATGTTCGGAAGAGGTGGGACAGCATTAAGAAGAGGGCGGCGTCGATGGGGCTGGGAGACGATGACGTTATTGATGAGTTGGGGGTAGAGCTGAGTGCGTTCGACAGGGAGAGCATCTTGGAGAAGTATCGGGCCGAGAAGGGTAAGGAAAAGGATTTGGAGAGAGAGAGGGAGGGAGGAATGAGCAAGAAACAGAAGAAGAGGGTTACGAAATTGGCCATGGCGGACAAGCGGGCGTCAGTCGGGTTCGCCATGGAGAACCCGATGATGGAGAAAGTGAAGGAGAGGCCGTTCGGAGGGCAGGGGGCTGCGGAGGCGGGTAACTTGCGGCACGTGAGCGGCGCCGATGCGGTGGATTTGGGAGGGGTGGATATCGTAAAGTCCAAGCACCAGAAGTACAAGGAGCGGGGGGAAGAGCAGCAGCCGCAGCCGCAGCCGCACGTGGCGAGGGCTGCTGGTTTCAACAGCTTGAAGAAAAGTGGTAAAAGCATCAAGAAAGCGAAGGTGCCTCCTCCGCCGGTAGTAGACGACGATTACGAAGACGAAGATGCTCCCCCCCCTCCCCCCCCAAAAGAGCCCGAGTGGGACGCGTTTTGGGATGAGGATCAAAATGCCTACTACTACGTGCACCGTGCGTCGGGAAACTCAGTGTGGGATAAACCAGCGGGGTACTCATAAAATGCGCACCGGAAACTCATATTTAAATTATGAATAAAAATCCATATTATTTCTTCATACAACCGCCTCCGCCCCCCTCAACCTGTTCTCCTTCGCCAACCGCTCCACCTCGGCCCACCTCTCATCCAAGACAAAAAAGTTGTTGTGCTGCTGTTCCTTCTTCAGCGCCTTCCTCCTCTTCGAATACGCCGTCTTGTGAACCTCGTAAACTTCCATGTGGCACCGCTTGTAGTTGTACAATATCTTCAGACTAGCTTCTCCGACCTTGCAGTTGCTGATTTCCTTCTTGTCGCTCTTATTATCCTTCAGCTTGTCGCTCTTCAATTTGCTGTTATTTTGCCAGTGCTCGTGGCTCTTGAAGTACAGCGCGGTGAACCCGGCCTCTAAAAACTCCTCCCCGAATCGTTGAAAATTCAAGCAGCCGTCTGTCAAAAATTTGTTGTCCCAGAGTTTGAGCCCCTTCTCGCAAACTTGAAAGTGCTCCGAGTTGATGATTGAGGCAATGAGCTTGAACAAGCACTTTCTTGTCTCGTCGAACGCTGGCTGCTCCCACATATCCATTTCAATGTGCTCCAGCACTTCCTCTAGCTCCATGATGAGCAAGCACTGCTTGGGACCGCACTGATGCGGCCAAAATTTCCTCAGCCTTTTGATGATTATCGGACCAACTAAACACGCGTCCTTGTCCATGAACAGTGCAACCAGCTTTCTCAGCTGGCTGTGATAGCTTTTCAAGACCCCTATCGAGGCGCAGTGCAACGGCAAGATTGCCCTTTCCATGGTTTCTAAGTGGTCCGGCTTCAGCGGTGCCTTGAAGCCCTTCACGATCGGTTCCAGAATCTCGAGCAATTCCACTACGCCCTGGTGCTTCCCCGTCTCGTAGCTGAACCGGTTGAATTCGTGGTTCATGCAGTGGCGCAGCAATTTCCTGTGTTCGGTGAATTTGATGTACACCTTCAAACACAGCGCCTTTAGCATGTGCCTTTCTCTGTCGTCCGCAGTGTCCAGCTTCGCCAGCACCGCCAAGCAAAAGCTGCCGTCGATGAAGTTCTTGGCGTCCCCCCCCTTCATCGCGCCAATAAACTGCTCCGAGCGAAATATGCGATATTGTGCGCATTTTTAATGAAGCAAGAGCAAAACGAGTGAAGCGAGTCAAAAGAATTGGGTGGAATAATGTTAATTTAGTAATGTCTTCGTCTGTAGCCTTTTCGCAAAAACTTATCGGGAGTATTCTCGTCTTCCAAAAGGCTCGCTCACCTTGATAAGAATTTCGTATATATTCTGCGCCGAGCGAAGCGAGATTGTGCGCATTTTTAATGAAGGACGAGCGAAACAAGCATGCCAAACGAATTGGGTGGGTTAGTTTAGTAGTGGATGTAGCCATTATGTCTGTAGCCATTTTGCGCACTTCATCGCGAGTATGCTCGTCTTCCAAAAGGCTCGCGAGCGAAGCGAGCTGTGAGCGAAGCGAGCCAGCAACACCTACACTAGTTGCGACTAGCTCACTTCGCTTCGCTTGCTGCTTGCTTCGCTTGCCGCTTGCTGGCTCTCATGCTCGTCTTCCAAAAGGTTCGCTCGCTCACCTTTGTGAACAAGAAGCTCGGGTCGTTCCTATCAGTCTGGGGCTCCTTGTCTGGATCAGTAGTTGTTTTCATTTGTCCACTTTTCTCTACGCCGCCGTTGTTGGTATTCACCACCCTCCGCAGCGTGTGCATTTCGAGCACATTGATCAAGTTGGCAAAAATCACATCAGTGTAGAAATCCTCCGCTCCCATCGGAGGTTCATTCACGTACTTGAGCAGCTCCTTCGCTGTGTCCATTTGGACTTTTTTCTCCTGATTTGAGGTTTGGGTGTGTGTGTATTGGTTAATATAAATGCACATTCACGTCCATTCAGTCATTCTACTCACCTCCTTATGCACTTCTGGGTCCGACCAGTCGTAGACCAAACTGCACATGTGAAGCTTCTGCGCCATGACCAGATTTCGCTGAATCACAGGAACCGTAAGCAAAGGTGGAATCTCAATGTAATACTCATCGAACAAATCCTGATCTTGCCGACAGTTCTCGTCGTTGGACCCTGGCGCACCAAAGTTCTTGACAAAAGATATTTGTCCCGAGAGGATTGAGTTTTCGACGTACAGCCTTCGCAAGTGCCCCTTCGGCATGGCGATGAGCTTTGCCCTGGCCGTCATTGTTTCCTCAGTATTGCCCTTCGCATTGAATGACATTCTTCCCCTGGAAGCGGAAGCACCATAAAATAATGAAGATTTGCTCAGTTTTTCTCCTGATGCCCCCGATTTACTAGTTATGTGAGTAATTGCCGTCATTGAAGATTTCATCGACATGAGGTCGTCGTCCTTCACGTCCCGGGTACTCTTAGTTCTGGGAGCGTTGTCGTGTTCGGCGAGGGCCTCAACAGTGGGGGACTTGGTCTTTGACCCTCCCCCTCCCATCGGAAAGTGGGGTGGGGGGAGGGGGGTCGGTGTTTATTTCAGCGCAGTATGAGAGTGCCAAGAGGGTTCAACCGTGATTTAAATGATTTTACGGGGTGCTGAATGTCCAAATAAGATAAATTCTTTTTTTCTTTTTTCGATCTTTTTACATTCTCGAATTCGTTAATTTTTCCCATAAAAAAACACTCCCCATAATCTGCAAACATCATGAGGGGATGGGCCGACCACCAGGCCCGCAGCTTGCCGTTGCTAAGAGACGCGCATTCGGTTCCGCTTGGCACACCTCAACTCCTAAACAAGAAAAACAACATCAAGAACATGTCAAAGTCATGGAAGCTTGTCCATTCGAATGCAAACACCTCCCAGAAGCCTCCCACCCATCCTGACCATAACAACCAAACCTCGAGCGCATCCAAGAAGGAGCAGGAGAAACTCATCCAACAGCAGCTCAAGAGAATATCCACCCAGTCGAGCAAGTTCAATCCCCGGCACCACGGCTTCCAATCTACGAAGGACGTTATTTCCGTGAAGATTGTAGAGGAAAAATCCAATAAGTCCCTCGGGTCAGTTGTGGTTCGTTGCGGAACGCCAATTTCCTACATCAGGTCAGTTTTGAGCAGCGGCGAGGTGGAGGACAGCAGCGGGTTTCTTTTCGTTGCGCCGGAGATGGAAGTCGATGCTAGTAACGGGGACATTGCTGGCGTTATTGACGAGCCGCAGGAGCGTAAGATGAAGATTGGACAGTGGGCTCCGAAGCGGTCAGCGAGTAAACCTTTGTTGCCGGCCATTGGGAATGGGAATGGGAATGGGAGTGTGAGTTTGGGTGCGAATGTGGAGGAGGATCAGCGATCTGAGGATAACAACAACAAAAATAACAATGTGTCGCAAGTAGATGAAGACGAGCACGACTGTCGTGACGAGAGTGCGGATGACGCCGCCGCCGCACCGATCTCCGCAGCTTCAGCCTCGGCACCAGAAACAACAATCCCAACGGTCCCAAACCCAAACCCAATCCAGAACCTAAAACGAACAAGAAGCAAGGATCCGCGTGCCAAAATTAAACCCACCCCCTCCCCTTTCTCCAAGTCGGAGCTCCTCGAAGTCGTCTCGTTTATGGACCCGAACAACGACGGGGAGATCTCATACTCGGAGGTGAGCATTTCCATCCCCATCCTAATCCCCATCCAACAAACAAAACATGACATATATTCTCACCCCTACCCTAACTATTCCCACCCACCTCGCTCATAGCTCGAAGGAGCGTTCCGTCGGTCCCGTCGAGCGGCCGCCCAGGAAAAGGTCCACCACAAGGGTCGCTCAATGCTCGGTCGAATAAAGGAAATAATCCGCCTCAAGAATTTAACCCTCGACTCCTGGTTCGACCTCATGGACAGCTGCGGTGCCTCGGGTGTCACTGACGGGAAGGTCACTCACGTTGAGCTTAGGAGGGGATTGAGGCTGTTGAATATTGTGGGGGAGAAGGAGAAGAAGAGGAGGGAGTTCACTGAGAACGAGATCGTAGCGCTGATACGATTCATGGACCCCGACGCGGACGGGGACCTGTCCATCGAGGAGGTGAAGGCCGCTGTCCTCAAAACCGAGGAGGAGACGGAGGAGGAGAAAACATTCAAGAGGGTCGAGGGGGTGATATGCAGGTTGGAGGAGTACATGAAGAAGAAGGGGATTCGGATGAGTGATCTGTTTGAGAGTCTTGACTCGAGTGGGGACGGGACGCTGAGCCCTGAGGAGCTTATTGTTGGGCTTGAGACGATCGCCGATCCGAGTAAGCGAGGGAGGCTCAATGCGAAGAGAAAGAAGGGTCCGGTCGTAAAGAGCAAGGGACAAGGAGAGGCAGGTAACCCTGCCGCTGCGGCCGCGGCCGCGGCCGCGGCTCCCGCACTGCGAGTTACTTGCGTGATCAAGGTCCGCATCCTCGATGACGACTCGGCACTGCTTCAGGAACGGTATCACAACGAGCTAATGTACAGGTCTAGTTCTCAGAGCGAGGCCACCAGGGATAGGGATAGGGTTATAAACGAGGCTGCGTTTGGGACTGGGACTGGGACTGGGACTGGGACTGGGACACTAACTTTAGCGACAAATACCAATACCAATACCAATACCGGTCCAACCCCAACTCCCCAACCCTCTCTTAGTGCTAGTGTCTTCCTCGAGATAACCGACCTCGAAATTGACTCCCTAATTAACCAAGTCTCCCAAATCCACACCTTTCCCCTCGCACTCCCCTCCCTCCTAGCAACAATCTCCCACATTCCCCAAGTCTCCACCGTCCTCTCCCACCTCGAATTCATGTGGTCCCAGCCCGCTCTGAACCTCAGCATTGACGAGAGGATGGAAATTGCCCGGGGGGGGAGCAGCGGCATTAGCGACGACCACATCCGGAAGGTCGTGGCGTTCCTCGACCCGAACGGGGACGGCGTCATCGACGTCGCTGAGCTCGGCGACGCGCTCCGCCTCGCGAGGCGGAGCAATGCTGCGCTGGCGGCGCAGGCCTTAGCAAGGAAGAACGGCGGTTGCGGGGGCGGCGGGGGCGGCAAAACTGCCGCGACCGCGACCGCGACCCGGCAGGAGGCGCTCGCTCAGAGGGGGGAGCAGATCCTAAAGGAGCAGGTCGCGAGGGCCGAGGAGGCCAGAGCCTCGAAGGAGCAGGCGCTCCTCGAAAAGGAGAAGTACGTTAACCTGGGGTGGATCGAAGTTCGGTTCGGGAAGCTCGAGTGCGCGTACGGCGGGGGGGACGACGGCATCCGGAAGGAAGTTGAGGGCGTTATCGAGAGGGTTTCGGGGAGGAAGGAGCGGGAGGAGGAGCAAGGCTTCACGGCTATGGAACTGGACCTCCTCGTCGGGTTCTTGGATCCGGGGGGGGATAACGAGATCACGTTCGACGAGCTCGAGGGGGCGTTTCGGAGAAGTCGGAGGGCCAAGGCTGTTGAGAAGGTCGAGAAGAGAGGGAGGAAGGTGCTGGGGAGGATCATGCACATCATGAAAGTTCTCGAGATGGATCTGGAGACGTTCTTTGACATGCTTGACTCTGCGGGGTCTGGGAAATCTGACGGGGAGATTAGCAGCAGGGAGATTAAGATTGGGGTGGAGAAGCTTAGTAAGATGGCACGGGCGAAGCTTACTAGGGAGGTGAGTGGAGTGGAGTGGAGTGGAGTGGAGTGGAGTGGAGTGGAGTGGAGTGGAGTGGAGTGGAGTGGAGTGGAGTGGAGTGGAGTGGAGTGAGGTTTAGTTTGGTGTTCCGTTGTGTTTCACGTTGTGTTCCACTAACCCCCACTTCCCTCCTCAGAACAAACTCGCGCTCGCCTCCTCCCACACCTACGCCCCCCTAACAGCCTCCGAGGTCGTCCTCCTAATGAAGGTTGCAGACCCCTCCGGGGACGGGGACCTTACGATTGATGAGGTGAGTGAGAGAGCCAGTCGAAGCGAAGGGGCGAAAGAGAGAGTTTTTCCACCACATACACATTCCCGCCCACCCTCGTCCCCCCCTAACACCCCCTCCCACCTCCCCCCTGCAGCTCTCCGCCAGCATCCTCTCCTCCCGCCTCCCCTCCGCCTCCCAGCTCATCGAGTCCCGCGTCGGTCCAATCTTCTCGAAGCTCGAGACCTTCCTAGCCTCGACTTCCAGCAGGCTCCTCGACCTCTTCGCCCTCCTCGGCGGGGGTTCCTCGGGCCGCCTCACCCGCGAGGACCTCAAGCGGGGGCTGGCGAAGCTCGGAAGGCCGCCCGACGCCACAAACCACAACCACCCCGACAGGGAACGCCCGGACGAGAAGCGAGCGCTGGCCGCAAGAATCAACCAGAAGGTCCACGAGAGGGAGGTGAGTTGAGTTGAGTTGAGTTGAGTTGAGTTGAGTTGAGTTGAGTTGAGTTGAGTTGAGTTGAGTTGAGTTGAGTTGAGTTGAGTTGAGTTGAGTTGAGTTGAGTTGAGTTGAGTTGAGTTGAGTTGAGTTG
>BRYC01000162.1:0-34430 GCA_030267985.1 Parmales sp. scaly parma | reverse complement strand
GCAGCGCCAGAGGCAGCGCCAGAGGCAGCGCCAGAGGCAGCGCCGGCGGCAGCGGAACCCCCCCCCCTTTCCCCAGCAACCATCTTTATCCCAGTCATTCCCCTCCCAACCCCCCCGCCACCACCGCCACCGCCACCGCCACCGCCACCCAAGTTCGTGCTGAACTTATACAGCACCAGCTCCAGCTCGTCAATTTCGTTCTGTCTTCCCTCGCTCTCGTTGTCTGTCTCCTCGTTCCTGTCCTCGACCTCCCTGAGCTTTTGGCTCGCTTCCCTCAGGGTCCGCTGGGCGTCCTTGTCCAGGCCGAGGAGGTCGCCGACCTCCTCGAGGGCTAGGAGAAGCTTCCTGCCCTCGGACTCGAGGGCGGACCGAAGGGAGAGGAGGGCGGGGAGGTCTGAGTATCCGGAGGGAGAGGTGGACGATAAGCTGCTTGGACGACGGCTGGTTATTGTCGTTCGCCGTGAGGAATTGTGGCCTGTCATTCTCCTGCGACCCGAACGACGGGAGGGTTTTTTTAGGGTGTTATCCGGAGAGAGAGAGTATAGTTTTTTTTTTAATTAGATGTGATTGCGATGTGATTGCGATGTGATTGGATTGGCAAACAAAAATCTCCTGCTGAAACAATTCTCCCGACACTTACCTCCCCCCGCCGCCACCGCCGCTACCGCCCCCACCTCCACCCTCCTTCGCCTTCTCCTTCTCCTTCGCCTTCGCCTTGGCCTCCTCCCTACCCACCGCCGCGCTCTTATAACTCGCCCTAATCTCCCTAATCGTATGCCAAACAATCTCCTGCTTCTCCCCCGCCTTCATCATGGCCTTGCTCGCTTCAAGCTCATCCAAAAACCCCCTCAGGCTCGCCTCCTCGTCCTCCAGTCCCGCGATCTTCGCCCCCGCCTTGTTGATTCGCTTCTGCTGCCTGTTTATTATTTCCATTAGGTGCTGCTGCTTCTGCTCGTGCTTTCGGGAGAGGGCGAGGTAGGACTCGGAGGTGAAGTCCTGGGTTACTCCCGAGGCCAATATTTCGTCGTCGAGGGCCTTTATTGAGGAGCGGAAGGAGGCGCACTGGGGAAGGGGGAAGGGGGAAGGGGGTTAGCAACACATACACCATACACCATACACCATTCACCATACACCATACACACCGCACCATACACACCACACCATACAACCATACACCTTACACCACCCAACAACAATATTTTGTTTCCAAACAACTTTATTCTGTTTTTCAACAAAATATATTTTACTAGTTTTGACTAGCTCGCTTCGCTCGCTCACCTGCTCCTCCAGCTCGTTGAACTCCCGCTCCCTCCTCTCCCTTTCCTCTCTCTTCGCAGCTTCGACAACTTCCATCTTCTCCTTGAGCGACCTTAGCCACTCCCCCTTCCTGTTCCCCAGCGCCTCCTTAAAGTCCCTCCTCATCATTTCCTTCAACTCACTATTCTCCTTGTACGCCTCCCTGACGTTCGCCTCGCTCTCGTCCAACAAACTTCCCGTCACGTAGTTCTCGCTGTCCAGCCGATTCAAGCTAACCAGCTCAACGTCGAGCCTGTCCCGCTTGTTCGCCGCCCAGTACGCGATGCTCTGTATGGTCTGGTACTCCGGGTCGTTGTTGAGGTCCTCCTGCAGCCTGACCATCTCCCTGTCCAGCTCCGTCCTGCGCCAGAAAAAATAATCATCGAAACACGAGCGTTAGCTTAGTAGTGGAGTGAAGCCATTATTATGTCTGTAGCCATGCCATAACCGCTTACACTTCATCGCATATCGTCGTTCCAAAAAGCATTAAACGCTCGCTTCGCTCGCTCACCTCCTCGTCTTGACGCCGTCGTCGGCGAAGCTAACGCTCGGGTAGTCCGCGTGGGCGTCAAGGTTTAGCTCGGCCTGCCAGGAGCTTATCGCGGTGGTCATCGAGCTCTTCACCAAGCACGTGGGGGCCGACAGCTTGTTCAGGACGGCGTCCACGCGGGCTGAGGCGATCTCTACGTTGTTGTAGTACTGTTTCAGCTCCATGGAGCGTTGGAGGCTTACCGAGTCTTTCATGAACGCGTCTTTTTTGCTTGGTTTGGGGGAGGGTTTGGGGGAGGGTTTGGGGGAGGGTTTGGGGGAGGGGGGGTAAGTGGGTGGATGAGGTTTTCTTTTTGAGTTCAGGATTAGATTGACTGTTGAGTTTGCAAAGAGCAAATCGAGAGAAGCATTCGTTGACTCGGTTTGCTCGTCAACATATATATTCTCCCCTTCTTCCAATTCTTCTCCTTCCACTCCTTCACCGCTCTTCTTTTCGTCATGTTCGCGGTCATTCGAAATTTCTATCGATGATGATTTTCTTTGCTCCAGCTTTTTACCAATGGTGGTCACCAGTGCACCCTTGCTAGCGTAGTCCGAGTGCTTGTCGATTATTGTATTGCACTTCTCGAGGTTCTCCAGCAAACTCGCGAGGTCAAAGGTGGAGTTGCTGCCGGTTGTGGTTGTTGAAGTTGGTGTGGCTGCAGCAGCGATCTTGGGTTTCGGCAGGCGAGAATTCTTTTTCTCTCGAGTTGCTTGTCTCGTTTTCGTCATGTAGCCATTTTCGGTGTCCAAGTTGTCCAGAAATTCAGATGCGTGTTCCAAATCATCGAATACTGCTGCCCAGTTTGCTTCATCCTGCCTTCGCTTTTGGCCACTTTGACCAACCTGAACAATCCTTCTTGTGGTTGGAGCGTGATGCTGCTGCAAATTAGAAGAAATTAGTGATTTGCTGGGGGTATTTGGAGGTTGTGGATCGTCGAAAGGCGCGAAAAAGGTGTCGGTGAAGAAGGCGGCTTTGT
This sequence comes from Parmales sp. scaly parma, assembly GCA_030267985.1. Lineage (NCBI taxonomy): Eukaryota > Bolidophyceae > Parmales > Parmales sp. scaly parma. Next base: position 31,626 of record BRYC01000162.1, on the reverse strand, counting down.
TCATCATGCTCAGTTTTCGAGTTGTATTTTTTGTCTTGGAGATGTTCTTTTAAATGTAATCCAAATTTTAAGTTGCGGTTTCGGAAGGGGAAAGTGGTAAGTTTCGTAGTTGTGCTGTGCCACTGATAAAGATATTAAAAAAAGAATTGGTTTTTATTATATTAAAAGGTACCAGTGTATCAAAAAAACACAAAGAAGAGTAAAGATGATCACTGCTGATCACCACGAGTGGTTAAAGAAGCGTGATTGGCAGGCGGTGCTAAGAGCCATGGCTCACCCAGATCGAGACTTAGATTTGCTCAGGAGAAAGTACAAGGAGAGAGATGAGCATGGACGACTGCCACATCATTGGATGGCAGAGAAAGCTCAGACACACACACATGCTCTTGCCGGTGTGGGCGTGGACTCGATTTGCTTTTATGTAGATGCCCTCATCACACGAGACAATAAAGGCGAAACTCCCATCGACATTGCCAGTAGGAGTGGAGCCTGTGCTGAGATCATCGGCTTGCTCTCCCTCACTCCCGAGGAAGCTCATTCGTTGGGTGGTAAGGGGATGCTCCGCTTGTACGCACCAGTGGCTCATTGGAGGAATGTGATGGTTGAGTGGATCATATCACGATCGTGGGCAGACTGCCACAAGTTCATCAATGAGCACGATGACGAGTTGGTGCGTGAAGTGCTCAAATACTACAATTCTGATCTTCTTATAACTGTTGCTCAGCATAGCCAGGAATACAGCGAGTCCCTCGTGTTTCTTGCTCTTCGAATGATCCATCGGCACCCACTTTCCCTTCAGGCTACCGGCGATAGCTGGCCGCAGGGAGCCAAGCTCTCTGATTTTGCTCAAAACCAAAATGCGTGCAGAGAGGTTGTCAAGGTCTTCAGCCTCACCCCCAAGTTCATCTCCTCCACCCCCTTCCCCACCCTCCTCCGACAACACCTCCCCAAACAGTTTGTCGACGAGGAGGTCTTCGGCACCTACAACACCGCTTGCACGTTCATCAAGCACATGAAGTACGACAAGGCTGAGCTGGTCGAGGTGGAGGACATGCTGAAGAAGCCGACCCGCAAGTGCGACGTCTGTAAGACCGCCACAACGAAAGCGTGCGCACGGTGCAAAACCAGCTACTTCTGCTCCGCCGAGTGTCAGAAATCGGCGTGGAAGAAGCACAAGAAGGTGTGCAAGGCGCCGACGAGTCCACCAGCGAGTGAGGCAGAATTGCGAACCCTCCACGAGGGCATACTGCTACTGAACCGGTGCATCCAGGAGCCTGGAGCGGGAGACGGGCCCACAAGTGTGGTATTAGATTTCCTGAGACACGACTCGGCGTACTTTCAACCCAAATCGTAACGTAAGATAAAGAGGATTTGAAGATTTGATTTGGAGCTTGTTAATTGCATTATTCATCGCCCACGCCCTCAAAATAAGCTCTCGCCTCGAAAACATACTCGTCTTCACCTCCCAAACGGCGCGGCAAATTCTCAAGCCCAATGTGAGCTTCGAGGTCAGCAATTGTAGACGCAACGACGATCTTGGATTTCGTTCCTTCCGGTACAAATGTCAGGCTCAAGTTGTAAAAAATCTTCGCTGCACGTCCAAGGTTAACTATCATCACTTTTCCTAGTCTCTGTGGATAGTGAGCGGCTAGAATGCCGAAAAGCTGGATTGGGGATGGGATGGGATGGGATGGGATTGGATCGGATCGGATTAGGTGCAACACCAAACACTTTGTTGTGACTTGCTCGCTACAAGGCTCGCGCTCGCCAGCAACACCATACAACAGGTGTGACTAGCTCGCTTCACTTGCTGCTCACTTCGCTATTGCTGTAACTTTTGACTCACCTGCTTGATATCCTTCACGGAAGGAATACTACTCAGACCAAAATTGGAACAGTCGATGACGACAAAGTACTTGTTGCTTCTCTCCATTCTCGAAATAGCACGCTCGAGGCTGTAAACGAGTGAACGGGAGTAATACGCTGAATTCTTACTTACGGCCCTGGCGGGAATGTAGTGCACGATCGGGTTGCCGGCCAACGTCTCTTTTCTCGTGTAAACAAAGCCAGCTTTGTTCTCTTTGATCAACGCTTGCGATGCTGTGAAAGGCTCGTATTCCTCCCGAAATTTAAGAGTGTTCATGAACGCCTCTTCTCCAATATTCAAATCAGGCTCGTGCAAGACGGAGAGAATGTTTCCGAGGACAACGTCATCGTCAACATCGAACCGAGCTAACAATGATCTTTTCTTCAGATCTGGGTGTTGCGTTTTTAATTTGTGCCGGAAGGTTGAGACAGGGTCTGATGATCCCAGAGGGTCATTGGCGGTTTTGATATCGGTTGGAAAATGATTGGGTGGGAACACGCCCGATAAACGCCATCTTTTGGGGATCCACGAAAATGGAACTAGCAATTTCGCGAATAAATTCTTAATTCGAATCAAGAAGCGAGGCACAATGCCTCTGTTGTCGTTATCGTTGGTGTTTGTCGCAACCGAGGGTGGTGGTTGATTTATTTCGATCTCTGAGGGTGGGGGTGGGCGTGACAGTGGTGAGGGAGGGATTGAAATTGAATTGGTGGCAGGATTCATGTTCGTGCTTGTCTTTGGGGAAAATACTGAGTCATTCTGAAGTATGACAAAAAGAAAGAGGGTGGTGACCAGAAACATTGTGATTACATGCCTAGCTGGATGACGTGATTCTGCAGTTGCTGCCGAATGAACACCATTTCTTCGTGCTTCTGTCGAATTTTCGTTCAACTCGAGCGATCGCCGGTTTTGCATGGGTTTTAAAGGAGATTTTGGCAATCGCACACTTCCACTCCGATCGTTGCTCCTTCTCTTGCCCATTTTTTGTTCATCAATTTGAATTCCTGAAAAAGTTTGAAAGTTTGGTATTCCTAGAGATTTAAGCATCGGAATAAGCTCCTCTCTACTAGTTAATACCCGCCCCCTCGGCTCCCCCGCCAACCAACCGATAATCTCGATCCGAACTAAAATCAAAATCAAAAATCAGTAAAATTATGTCTCACGATGACAAGGAAAACGCCGTCTCCTCCTCTCGCAAAGTTCTTATGCCCCTCTCCTCAACAAAATCAAAACCCTTATCATTATCAACTTCTGTCCATCATTCAAAGACTGTCCGGTTCGGCGAGACAGTCGAGACTCTTTTCCTGCTTGACAACCCGAAACTCAACAACAAGAAAGCTCGAACCTCCTACTCCAACAATGTCCTGTCAAACCCCTCCTCCCCCCAATCCTGGCTGAAGTCGTTAGATGCGACCTCCAAGGCAATCTCAAGATCATCTGAGCCGTTCCTCTTCGGCCCAAACCTGATAAAGCTCCACCGACGTGCAACAACCATGCTTAAATCTTCACGAACAACTCCTGACTTTTGCCAAGCTTCCTTTGTGAACATTTGGTTGAGCTATGCCAACGCCCAATTTTTATATGGCAACAAGGGCGATGCAAGAATGACGTTTCGGTACATGAAGCTGGAGAAGCTGGGCTCGAACATGGCTATTGTGTATGTTAAGAATGCCGAGTTTGAGATGATGGACAACAACGAGGAGGTGAGCGAAGCGAGCGAGCCTTGATGAAGACGGCTAAATCTACTACTAAACTAACCTATCGCAGGTCGCTGCTGAGATCCTCGAGACGGCTTTGGCGAGCAACACCGTGCAGCCTGTTGAAGACCTTAAACGCTCTCTCTTGGAGATCAAGAGCGGCGAGATGAACTATTTGAACGTTGACGATTCGATCAACAACAGTATCAACAGCAACAACAACTTGTCAATTTCGGCTGAAATCGATAATAGGAAGTTGAGTTTCAGCAATCACAACGACAACAACTACAACGAGTCGCCTAGTTTGGAGGCGTTGTTGAGTGATTCTAGGGGTGTTGGTGGAGCCGCGGTGGATGAGGAGCCGTTCAACTTGAATGACGATGAAACTCCGGCCAAGGGGGGGAAGAAGGCGGGACACAATTTCGACGTTTTGAGTGACTCCGAAGACGACACTGTCATGTTCAAGACCAATAGCAACAACATTCCGGCTACACCCAACAACAACAACAACAACAACAACAACAACAACAACAACAACAACGATACGTTGGAAATCGTTGGCCTGCCAAAGAAAACGCCGATTCAGTCTGTTTCGAAAAAAGCCCAAATGTCAGAGCGCAGTCGAAGGCGAATGAGCATACGGCGGCGCCTCGCTACCAACTCTACGCCGCCGCAGCCGCAGCCGCAGGTTCTGTCGTCCATCGCCGACTCGCCTGACATGACGGTGACTTTTAAGAATGCTGAGTCCAAAACCAAAACCAGGTGAGTGAGTGAGTGAGTGAGCGAGCGAAGCGTGCGAGCCTTGTGACAGAAGAGTGCGAAGCTCAGTGAGTGCGAAGCTCAGTGCGAAATTGATATACATGGCTACATCCACTACTGAACTACATCCACTACTGAACTAACCTACTCAATAAATTTTTGCTCGCTCGCTGCTTTCTTGCTTCGTTGAAAATGCGCCTCGCTTCGCTCGGCGCAGAACCAAAATAACAGCAAAAGCAGCCACTCGCAGCAGAATCACACCAATGAAGGCGCTCCAGTCGAACAATACCCCGGCTACAAGGCAGAAGGTCGATGAAAGCGTCGATTACGACGATGACACGCCCTCTCCGGTTCTCAAATCCAAACCCAATTCCAAACCCAAAGAAACGGAGAAAAAAACAACAAAAATTACCAAGGGTGACTTGAGCTACATGCTGAACTGGGACCCTGCTCGAAAGAAGCCAACTACAGCAAAACAAGCAGCAGGTGAGTGAGCGAGCGAAGCGAAGCGAGTGAGCCTTTTGGAAGACGAGCATACTCGCACTGAAGTGCGCGAAATGGCAAAGACATAATAATGGTTTTCACAAATGTTAATTCACCAAATTCGCTTTGCTTGCTCGTTTCGCTCGTCCTTCATTAAAAATGCGCCTCGCTTCGCTCGGCGCAGCAGCAAAATCAGCAACTCCGGCGATCAGCAAGAAAAGCCAAGATCCGACGATGGATATAATAGTCGAGGAGAGCAGCGACAAGGACGACAGCAACGGCAGCAACAAAACTAAGAAGACCCCCTCCCCTCCCCCTCCCCCTGCCCCTGCCCCCCCCAAGGCAAAGAAATCCAATTCTAGCCAATCGATACACACACCAAAATCAAAATCAACACCACAAGCGACACCACAAGCAACATCAACATCGACATCCTCCATCGTGGGCGACTTTGCCCCCTTGGTGAATTCCAACAACATGATTTACGTCAACAACTGCCCGTACGCCAAGCTAGGCGTGATCGGACGAGGGGGAAGCTGCAAGGTATACAGGGTGCTGTCTAGGGACTTCTCGGTGTTGGCGTTGAAGAGGGTCAAGCTCAACGGCATGGACAAGAAAGTGAGTGAGTGAAGCGAGCGAGCGAGCCTTGAGGAAGACGAGAAATATATACGAGCCACTACTAACACTAGACTAACCCACTCATTTGACTTCGCACCTTCTTCGCTCGGCGCAGGCAATCGATTCGTACGCGAACGAGATTGCACTGTTGAAGAGGTTGCAGGGGAATCCGGCAATCATTCAGCTCCACGACAGCCAGGTCGACTACAACAGAAAGGCTATTTACCTGGTTATGGAACCGGGGGAGGTGGATTTGAACCAAGTCCTTCAGCAGCAGGCGGCCTTAGCGAAGCAGCAGGATGGCGTCCCCAGGGCGCTCAACATGAATTTTATACGGTTGACGTGGCAGCAAATGCTGGGGGCTGTTCACAGCATCCACGAGGAGCGAATCATCCACGGCGATTTAAAACCGGCCAACTTCCTGTTTGTGAAGGGAGCGCTGAAGCTCATTGACTTTGGAATTGCTCGCGCAATCCAATCCGACGACACCACAAACATTTACCGTGACTCCCAGGTCGGCACGTTGAATTACATGAGCCCGGAGGCCATCCTTGACACTGGCAGCGGCGCGTCAGGCAATGCGAGGATGCGGCTCGGGCGGGCCAGCGACGTTTGGAGCTTGGGGTGCATATTGTACCAGGTGAGTGAGTGAGTGAGTGAGTGAACGAGCGAGCGAAGTTCTGTGGGCGAGCTTACTGCTCCTACGAAACTAACAATTTTTTTATATTACTTCCTCAATCGCAGCTCGTTTACGGAAAAACTCCATTTTCCGACCTTCACATGATCCCAAAACTACAGGCCATTGTGAATCCGAACCACGAAATCAACTTTCCGGTTGGGGAGTGTGTGGACGAGGCTGCAATCGACGCCATCAAACTTTGTTTGATTAGAAAGGCCGAAAAACGCCCCCCAATTGTTGGTGACGGGGGGGAGGAGGAAGATGTTGGTTTGCTGACTGGTCATTGGTTTTTGCATAGCGAGAAGACATAATTTGATTAATAGCAGCTATTTTTGTTTTATCTCAACATTTTCACTCTCACACACAAACTCTTTCCTTTTTCTTTTACACCAGCAACACACCATTAATGCAGCCATCCAACTCGGGATTGTTTGTCACCTGAGCAAACTTGCCCCACACCACCTTTCCGCTTGTTGTCACCAAACCCAAATCGCTAACGTTTACTTCGAGAACTGTTCCCTTGGTGATAACACCGAGGTTGGTGTACAGGGTGGACGACGGGTTCTTCTTAACACCAATGATGTCCAAGTGGAAGGTTGCCTTGAGCTCGGGGTGCGTGATGTGAGCCTTCTTAAATCGGAGCCCTGTGGGCCGAATGAAACGCTCATATTTAGGAGCTTTTCGAGTGTAGTTGTCGCCAACGAATGTGACCTTGGTGACCATCCTCTTCCACGCCTTGTTCCTCTTGCTACCAGTCTTCAACTGCTTGAACATCTCGTCGTCAGCTACAGGCTTAACCTTGGGAATTGGCACCTCCCACTTTCCAGCCTTTTCCTTCCGCTTCTGCTTCACAGTATTACTAAGAACCTTGGCTCGGCTAACACCCTCCCTATCAAGCAAATACGCCGGCACAGCGCCGTCAGCAACAGCATCGTCATTGGCATGTTTGTTTGATTTCTCATTGTGCTCAGCAATCGTCTTTCGCATCACTGCCTTCTCCTTGAACCTCTTCTCGTTGTAAAGCTTAGCACGGATACCGTGGACCTTTTGCGCAAACGCAGCCCGCTTGTGAACAGACCGAGCCTCTCTCTTTCGATCTCTTTCATCAGCATCTAATCTTCGCCCGTGTAGCTTCTTGTGCCGTTCCATGTGCTCATGCTGAGGCATATTTTATTTGGGCAATTTGTGGTTTTGAGATTTTGATTTCAGTTGGTTTGTGGTGGAAAGTAGGATGAGGTTTGCTAAACTAAAATCAAAAATTTATTGGTTGCGTATAACAATTTCAACGATGAGATTCGTCACTGTAGTGCTTTATGGCCTGGTCGGGCAGAGTACTGTATCGACATCTTCTAATTTGTTTGGGCTTGTTGCATCATCAAGTGGCCCGCCAAAAGACTACATTTACATTCAAAATCTTCGATGTGGAAGTGGTGAGATTGATCCTGAGCCCTCCTCCCCAGAGCCCGAGCCTGAGCATGAGCTTGAGCCCGAGCTTGAGCCCGTACCTGACGATTTGCCAAACAGCAGCAGCAGCGGTAGTGAGGATGAAGGCAATGAAGGCAACGATAGCCCAGCATCATCAGCAGCAGCAGCATCATTAGACGATGCTGCCACCCCCAACGCTATATATAGCACCCCCAACTCCAACTCCAACCCCGATCCTAATCCCAATCCTAATCCCAACCAATCCTGTGCCCGAGCGAAAAACCAGCTAAACACTTCCTTCTCCAAATCCAACAGCTTGATTCGTCGTCGTTTGTCTCAGTGGACTGAGCGGACTTCCCGAATCCTCCTCGTGGACAACTTTGGCGACAAGGCCACCACCCTGATGGCCCAGTCGCTGGAGAAGTTTGACTTGGAGACCATTCACCTGTGTGGCTTGATCAATGATGACGCCAACAATGACAACAGCAACATTTCAACCTACAGAATGAAACTCCGGAAGAAGCTCACCGAGACGCTAACCAGCGGGGTCACCGAGCTCTTTGACAAGCAGATCACCCACCTCCAAAAGTCCACCCTCAAGAAGTTCAACTTGGCCCTGCTGAAGAAGATTGGCACCAAGAAGGACGTTGAGATGGGCGAGGACGAGCTCCTGCTCAGGGCCCACAAGTTCAGGTTCGACGAGGTTGCCAGGACCCTCGAGGTGGAAGGGCCGCCCGGGGGGCTCACGCTCAAGATCACCGGGGCGAGCACAGAGATGGGCGGCATGCTCGGGGACGCTCTGGGGGCGTTCGAGAGCGGCACAGAGGCCCAGTTCAAGAGGCTCAAGAAGACCGAGAGGAAGGCGGCGAAGGAAAAGAAGATCCAACCCAAGGAGAAGGGAGCCAGGGCTGTCAACTTTGGCCTAGGGCTGGTTGCCATGTTCAGGCCCGACGGCTTTGGCTCGCTGCAGGCATTTGGAGGCTGGACCGGGGGCCTCAACTCCGTCACGGTGGGTTTACACAACGATGCGGACAGTCCAGAATCGATCAATCAGCTCGGGGGGCAGAGGCCTCCACTGCTGAGGCTGCAGCCGAAAATTAACGTTGACATTGACTTGTAAATTAATATAACAGAAAATTGACTCTTTGGGAAAAAAATTCTACTAGGGAGGGGTTAAGCAGTTGATTGGAAACCTGCAAAGAAAGTGAAAAAAAAAATTAAAAAAAATTGGTGAAGGTGTGAAGTGAAGTGATGACTTCAAAACTTAAATCACATAAGGTTTTGAACAACATCGTGCTGATTATGTGTTGATTGCAGTGCAGAAAGTAAAAGGAAACAAACTACAAAACAACAGAACATCCTACGCAGCAACAGCAACAACAGTTCCAACTCTTCAGTATTAACAACAACAAAACAATATAACAACAACAACAACAGTACAACACCACTTCAACAACAACAGTACACCACTTTCATACCTATCTTTGGCCATGCCTCCCCCAAACCCTTTCACACCAACGACCACCACACAAGACATTAACGTAACAGAAATAGAAAGTTCAAAGTTCCCAGTCCACGCACGTTACTCGGATAATGCTGCTTCAATTCTCAAGCTCGCTTCCAACAAGGCCATGATAGAGTCGAAAGGAATTGTGGGCACAGAGGACATCCTGTGGGCGATGTACGCATCCTCCCACCAGAAATCTCGCTCAAGAGCTGTTGAGCGTCTACATGATCGGGGAATGAGCTTCGACATGATCTTTGGCAAAGTCATCTTGTCAGACAATGCGAATTTGGCGTTCCAGGAAGCGATCAAGCACGCCCAGATGAAAGACCACAAGGTTGTCGGCTCGGAAGACCTCCTCTGGGCTCTTTTCCAAAAGACTAAGCGCGATTCAAAAGCAAGATACTGGCTCTCTTCGCAGCGCATCATGGTCCCAAATGACAAGCAAATTCAGCGGACAATGTCAAGTCACAACAACAATGACAATGACAATTCCAATTCCAACCCCGTCTACTCTCTGCCGCGGCTATTTCTCATAGGCGGACTTGCGGGAATGGCCGAGACCTGTGTCCAGCAGCCGCTCGTTTACTGGAAGACAATGAGTCAGATCAACCCGTCGTTTTCTATTTTAAATGCGCTGCAGGGCGGGATAAGACCCTTGTTCCGGGGAGTGGGAGTGAACGTGACCTCGGTCGGTCCAATCTCCGCAGGTGAGTGAGCGATCGGAGCGCGGGGGGGGGGTTGAGGAAGACTAGAATACTCGCGATGAATCCCGCGAAATGGCTTCAGTCATAATGGCTACATCCACTACTAAACTAAACTAAACTAAACTAAACTAAACTAACATTATTCCACTCAATTCGTGTGGCTCCTCGACGCAGTCCAGCTTGCCGCGCACGGCTTCATAGAACAAATCGCTCGAAAACTCCTGCCCGACCAAGCCGACTCCAACATTGGTCAGCTCACAACAGGTGAGCGAGCGAAGCGAGCGAGCCTTGTGACGGAAGAGTGCTAGGCAACGACTAACCCACTCCTAATTCACTCTTGCTCTCGTGCTTCGTTGAAAATGCGTCTCGCTTCGCTCGGCGCAGCGTCTTTGGCCGGAGTTGCCTCCTGCGCCGTTGTGACGCCAGCTGAGGTAATAATGGTCACGCAGCAAACGACCGGAAAGCCCATTTTAAAAGCGTGCCGAGAATTGGTTCGCACGTCGGGGTTTCAGTCGCTCTTTCGCGGCAACGCGCCAACCGCATTTCGCGAGGCTGCGTGGACCTGCGGCTTCTTTGGCATCACGCCAATCGTGAAGCGCGCACTTCAGGACGACAGCAAATTTTGCCGGCGCAACGAGGTCGCAGCAACGGCGCTGGCATCAATCATAAGCGGCCAAATGGCGGCAACCGTCAGTCAGCCGGCCGACGTAATTGCCTCGCTCATGAAGGCAGACACCGGAATCGACGGCGCTCGGGACGGCGCAAGAAAGTACGCGAACGTTACAGCGGCGTGTCGCTGTTTGTACGCAGAGAGTGGAGTGAGCGGTTTTTTTCGAGGTTTGGCGTCGAGGTCGTTGCGATGCTGTGGGGCGGTGTTCATAATGGGCGAAACTCAAACGATGATGCATGGGATTTTTGACAAGTATAATTTACTGCCGGACAAGCAACGATGATGAATGGATGTTAAAAAATATTCAAACTAGATCCTTTTTATAGTAGAATATTTCAAAACAAACATTCTCGGCCCGCAATCTGACCATCCACGAAAAATGAATAACGCTCCTTCAAGTCTAAGAGAGCTGGTTTTCGGCGTAAAGCTTCGTTATTGCCAACATCCCTTCCATTGAAAAAGGTTTAGACGCGATGAAATTAATGTTTTGGGCAAGGATCATCGCGCTTCTCTCGTTCGTCAATTTTGTTCCACGCTTCTGTTTTGTGGTTCATTGACTTCCCGAAAGTTGTTATCCATAACCCAAAACCAACAACAATAATTTTTCTACCATTTCAACTCCTCGAAAGGGTTCGTCGTTGCCGCTTGTTTGTCGTGCTTCTTAAAGCGTCTCACAAATTGGTGGAGCTCGTCATCGCAACGTCTTTCTTCTGCCAAGTAAACATCGAATCCTTTTCTCTGAATTGGAGAGAATTATTGACTTCAAGAACAAGAATTGGAAGACTGGGCTGCTTCGACTTTGCTCATGAATGAATCGTGTTATTTGGTGGTTTGGCAAGTTAATCCACAAAAACACAAAGCACAAACACACAAAGACAAACGTGTCAAAAATAAACAAAAAGATGTTTAATTTTTTTATAAGATACGAATGCCGTCCCTCCCTGTTGCCAATCTCCTCTTATTATACTGTCCTCCAGTATACATTGCTTTCTCTACGTTCAATGCTTTCAAATCACACTTCAGCGATTATAATTTCCAAATCCCCCCAAAAGTACAATTTCTCTGCCTGTTGATAATATTGACACCCCCAAGCATTTCCATTTGCCTGCTGGTCTCCTACATTTCACCTGACAAATTCTGTATATCTGAGTTTACCTCTTCACTTTTAGAGTCGTGCGGAATCTACACGTTCTTCTCAATGCTTCTTGTTTTTTATGGAGGCAAACAATACATCGTTGGCTCATCTCAGATTTCGACTCGAAAATTAAACACCCTACAGTTTCTCTGCCTCCAACCTTTGTTCACGAGACCGATGATGATGATGATTTTCTTTTCTCGCCCTCTACCCCACAGCATCCACATGAAGTTCCTCATCTTTTTTTTTCCAGTCCTCGTTCAGACCCTCGCAGTTCTTTCACTGATCTCCCACCTTTCGGGTACTCTTGCAAATTTCCAGGCCAAGAAAAACTTGATTTTCGCGAAAATGCTGGTTGTTTCCCTCGCTGTACAGCAGGGAATAATATCGCTGGCATTGAACTTGAATCACACCAACGACAATTACAAGCAAATTCGAATTTATTGTCTGCTGGGCTTGGCCGAGATGGCGATTCTCTCTCGCCTCCTGACCAGTGCTTTTTCACCGGATCAGTTATTAAACCTTTCCTTCCGCGATGATGGCTCCATCGATGCGTTTTATTCGCCAGACGGCAAGCCCAAACAACAGTCACGAATTTTAGATGTCGAATGTTTTAGATGCTGGTTTTGCAATTGCTTTGAAAACGAGTCCAACAGTAGAGTAAAAACGGTGTTGAAGTCTGTCAATCTCAATCCTGACAAGCCTCGTCATGTTGACGATGACGACGACGACGACGACGACAACGACGACGACGATGAACAGGGCCAAAATTTTACAGTGCAAGCGGGGGTTATAGCATCGACGTTTTCGCCAATAGAAACCGCGCAGGAAAAATTCAGGTCCCCGGTCCTTTCCCCTCAACTGAAGTCCAATAGGAAGAAAAGGGCGACGAAAAAGTACAGCTACAGCTACGACACACCGAAGAATACGCAAAGGACACCAAGTATCATTATCAACAATGATAATGATTATGAAAATACGCCGCTAATGAGCACGCCGAACAATCTGTCATTCGGCTCGTGCGCGTCAGATGGTCTTTCCGCGGACGTTTGATCGTGATTTTGCCAAAAACTAGAGTTAGAATTTCATTCTGTTATCGTTTAATCACAACCACACCTGCCCTCTTCTTCCCAGCCCGCAACACAACCTCAACAACCTCTTCCCCGCAATTCTCGCTCGTCAGCGCAAAGTTCTCATTGTCAATTTTTACGTCGTTAAATTTTGCCCCCCCCCCGGTGATTAATCTCTTCGCCTCCTTCTTGCTCGTGGCAAGTTCTAACCGAACGAACAGGTCGACTACCTTGGTTCCTTCGTCGAGCAACAGGCTCGCGTCCAGTTCAATTCGATTTAAGCCACTCGTGTCTCCGCCGGCACTCGAACCCGCGCCCTTGGCCTTTTCGAACATTTTCTTGGCCGTTTCCTTTATCCCCTCAAGGCACTCGCTGCCGTGCAGCAGCGTCGTAGCCTCGTCCGCGAGCTTGATCTTGGCTGCGCCGAGCGAAGAAGTTTTTAGTAGTGGATGTAAGCAATAATTATCCATTATGTCCATTATGTCCATTATGTCCATTATGTCTGTAGCATTTCCCGCTCACCTTCGTTGATGTCGCTTCCGCTCAAAGACGCCAGCTCTTCGATATCTCCCAGAGGGAGCTCGGTGAAGAGCTTGAGGAACTTGATGACATCATCGTCGGCTGTGTTCCGCCAAAACTGCCAGTAGTCGTACTCGGAGAGGAGCTCCTTGTTGAGCCAAACCGCACCACCCTCCGATTTTCCCATTTTCTTGCCATCGGAGGTGGTGATGAGCGGCGCAGTCAGCGCAAAGAGCTGCTTCCTGTCGATGCGACGGCCCAGCTCCACCCCGGAAACCATGTTCCCCCACTGGTCACTTCCGCCGAGCTGCAAGGTAACGCCGTGCCGCCGTGACAGCTCCAGGAAGTCGAACGCCTGCAATATCATGTAGTTGAACTGCGCCGAGCGAAGCGAAGCGAAGCGATATTTTTAATGGAAGACAAGCGAAACGAGCGAGCCAAACGATTTGGGTGGGTTAGCTTAGTAGTGGATGTAGCCTATTTCGTCTGTAGCAATTTCGCGGGCTCGCTCGCTTCGCTCGCTCACCTCCAAGAACGACAACGGTGCGTCCCTCGCCATTCGCTGCTTCACGCTTTCGAAGCTCAGCATCCGGTTGATTGTGAAGTAAGGACCGTAGTCCCTCAAAAACTGCAGGTAATTCAAATTCGAGAGCCAATCGTTGTTGTCGATCAGCACAGCAGAGGAGGGGGAGGAGGAAGAAGCATCATCCGCAAACGTGAGAAACTTCGAGAACACACCCTTTATCCCACGCTTGTTCTCCTCGATGATTTCGTCTGTCATCATCTTGCGGCTCTCGTCCTTGCCAGTTGGGTCGCCAACCTTGGAGGTGCCACCACCAATCAGAACAATCGGCTTGTGGCCGCACTTTTGGTAGTGGCGCAAAATCATGATTTGAAGAAGGGAACCAACATGTAGGGAAGGGGCCGTGGCGTCAAAGCCTAGATAGGCTGTGACTGGGTCTGAAGTGGCTGTGGCTGTGGAAGTGGAAGTGGAAGTGGAAGTGGAAGAGAGAACAGAATCAAGATCAACTATGTTCGTGCACTGGAATAGGTAACCACGGTCTCTCATCACGTTCAGGAAGGGAGACTTTAACTTTATAGTGGCAAAATCAATTTCTTCGCCATTATGTGGTGCTGGAGGCTCTGGCTCTCGCTCTGGCTTTCGTGCTGATTCTGCAATGGCTGAAAACATTTTGGTTGACTTGTATAACGATCTATTCGAACTACGGCTCGATTGATATCTCATTGAGAACCCAGCCACAGTCAAAGCTTGAGTCAAGAAAAGCATGAGATTCGTTCTCATACGTGTTTTTTATTTAGCACGTTGTTTCTGGACCAGAAAAATGACAATTAACAAATTCCACCGTACCTGCCATGTGCCGAAAACTAACGCAAGCCTGTCTTGTGCTGGTCGCGCTTGGCCTAATTGTACTTGGCGTTGGTTCGAACTTTGGCTACCCTCGATTCAGTTATGCAGGAGAGGTTACGCCATTCTCCATTACCACTGCTGAAAACTTATTTAGGTCTAATGAAGCTCTTGAGGGTGCTACGACGTCGATGGGTGCCTCCTACGTACAGTACATGTGAGTGAGTGAGTGAGTGAGTGAGTGAGTGGTTTGGCGGCTCTATGGCTCATAACTAACCAACCCCAATAATAATTTGCAATATCATTCGATCTGGCAGAATTGAGGTGGACCCAATTGCTGATTCCGATGAGTATTGCGAATATGGTCTTGTGAATCTTGCTGAGCTTGCCTATTGCTTCGAGGAAGATTACTCGTTGACGAACCCTTGTTCATATGATGAGGTGCAATGGCTGAGCGTGGGCTTCTGCGATACTGGTGGTCTTAGTTACAAGTTCTACGGCGATGCTTACCCTGGAGGCAACCTGTTTTACTTGATTGGAGGTTTTCAAGACATTGGAGGGCCAACCCCAATCTCTTACAGTGTCGAGGTGTACTTGGGCTGGATCTTTCAGCTGCTTATATTCGGCCTTGCTGCGGTTTTCGTTGGTGTTGCCTTCTGCATTCGCAAGAAGGACGACGACGACTTCGGTGGAGAAAGAGGGAGCAGCAGCCGAGGCCGCAACAACAGTAGCGATGAAGAGGAGGACTATGACAATGCCTACGACGATGCCAGCTATGACGAGGAAACAGTCGAAGTCAAAGATTATTATGCTGATCCTAGGGGACGACGTGCCACAACCGGAGGTTCGGGTTCCAGGCGTTCCGGTGGCAGTGTTAAGTCACACGATACCAGAAGAAGTGCTGGGTCAGGACGAAACTCACACGG
This sequence comes from Parmales sp. scaly parma, assembly GCA_030267985.1. Classification (NCBI taxonomy): domain Eukaryota; class Bolidophyceae; order Parmales; species Parmales sp. scaly parma. The sequence continues at coordinate 16,201 of BRYC01000162.1, read as the reverse complement.
TTCCAGAAAAAGTGCTGGGTCAGGACGAAACTCTCGTTACTGAAACAATAAACAATAATTGCCCTTCCGTTTCCACTCTCTTTCGTTGTTAATTTTTTTTATGCACATTCACCCCTTTCCATTCCGCTTAATTTATTATATTTTCAAAGGGAGTTGTCAGTCTTCTTCTCGTCCTCGGCAGGTTTGCCATTGTCGGCGATAAACTTAACCAAATCTCCCTCGGCGAACCTGCCGCCGAGCGAAATTAAGCGAGATTGTGTGCATTTTTAATGAAGCAATAGCAAAACGAATGAAGCGAGTCAAAAGAATTGAGTGGAATAATGTTAGTTTAGTTTAGTTTAGTAGTGGATGTAGCCATTATGTCTGTAGCCATTTCGCAGGATTCATCGCGAGTATTTTCGTCTTCCTCAAACCCCCCCCCGCGCGCTCCGCTCGCTCACCTCTCGCTTCCCTCGAATATCTCCTCGTCGCAGACGAAGCACTGGAGGATGGTGGAGATGGCCATGGAGAAAATGTTCATGAACATGCTTCCTACGAAGTAGGCCAGGAGCATGATGAACACGGTGGGGCCCACGGGGCTGGAGAGCTCCTTGCCGATGTTCTCGTTCATGGCGAAGTAGGAGAGGCCTGCGCCCAGCGAAGCAAGGCGAGGCGAGGCGCAATTTTTAATGAAGCAAGAGCAAAATGAATAAAGCGAGTCAAAAGAATTGAGTGGGTTAGTTTAGTAGTTGCTCGTCTTCTCGTCTTCATCAAGGCTCGCTCGCACGCTTCGCTCGCTCACCTCCGGTCATGGCCATGATGAAGACCTTTCCGATGATGATGACAAACTCGGAGACGAGAGTGACGGCTCCAATGCGGGCGATGTTCCTCAGGATGAGGAAGAAGGCCTTCTTGGCACTGCTGCAGAAGTTGGACCCGAAGATGGCGGTCTGGATGTACGCGTTCTTGTTCAAGAACTTCATGCACTTCTCCATGCACCACATGAAGCACTGAAAAGATTTAAGTGGGTTAGTTTAGTAGTGGCTCGTATTCTCGTCTTCATCAAGGCTCGCTCGCTTCGCTCGCTCACCTGGATGGCGCAAAGCACTGCCTGGGCGGCCTTGCTTCCGCTCTTCTTGGCCTGCTTCTGCATGTAAGAAATCCAGGCGCGGATCATCTTGATGATGGCAATAATGAGCGAGCCAAAGGCGGCAGTGCCGCAGTGGTACCAGGCAGACATCTTGATCGCCTTGATGACATTGCCGTTTCCGATGGTGGACTTGTCTTTGGTGAAGTACCAGGTGGCAACAGCCATGGCCAAAACGATCTGGCCCAGCGCAATAATGAACTGGGAAGTCCAGAAGTAGCAGAAGAGCAAGAACCAAGCGGCGTTGGTTTGGTTGTCATCGTAGGTGAAGGCGGTGTACCTGATCCAGAGGTTACCGGATGTGAGGAGGCATAGGCTTTCTGCGGTGGTTGTAGTGATACTTCCAACATCCTTGCAGCCAGAATTTGCAACGTTTGAAGAGCAATAACCACAGTCGGTGGGGTCTCCCATGGAGGCAAGGTGGACTGCGTAGTACATCCAAAGGATCATGAAGATAATGAAGCCGATGCACTGGATGATTGGGAAGAAGATGATCAAGGGCATTGCAGCAACGGCCTTGGCGGCCTCCTTGACAACTCCGAGGGCGAGCTGGATGCGGCTGCGCAAAAAGCACATGAGCAAGAACCAGATGGCGGCAGCTCCGAAACCAACGAAACCCATGATCTTCATTGTCTGAATCTCACTATCAGAATATGCCCCTGCGGATTCTAAGTTCAGAGCCACCCAGGTGACGGTGGCCTCATTGTAGCAGTAAGCTCCCATAGCGGCAAACATGGAGAAGACGGCACCGATGCAGCCCCAAACCATGACGAAAAGGACTCCAGGAATGCGGAGAAAGTAGCAGTAGAAGAAGGCAACCAGAATGGACACGGCAAAGCCGAAGCCCAAAACCCAATCCTTCGCAGTCCACATGTCCGCGTAGAAAGCGGTCATGGTGCCTTCCTTCTCCTCCTTCTCGTCTTCAGGGACAGCCGCACCGGCGTTGTACATTTCCAGGATCTTTTTCTGAGCTTTGGCCGACATGTAGCATCGGCCCATTAGCTCAGTGGTGTCCACGATGGGGAAGTCCAACCCTTTTCCGCCGTTCAGCTTGTATTCTGGCTTATTGTAGACGTCGGTGGGTAGCTGGTCCTCACCCCACTCAGCTGTACCCAGCGGAAGCACAGTGTAACCAGCGGCTCCAACAAAAACAGTCGGTATTCCTTGGATCAGCGCATCAACAAAAGGATCAGCGACGGTAGGGCAAGATTTCACACAAATGCCACTTCCGAAGAGGTTCACCGGGTAGAGGTAGGCGAAATCAGTAAGGTCGGGCTGGGGTCGCGTGGTGGGTTCACCAACTGTAACTACCGTACCATCTTCTTTAGTATAAGACGACCCGGCATATGAAGTGCTCTCGAAGCCCTTGATACCGCAGATGTTGCCATTAATATCCATGGGGTAAAGGACAACTCGGTAGTCACCGTTTGCCCAAGCAAGGCCTCCAAGAGCTGTGTGGTGTGTGTGGGGGGGGGGGGGGCAAAATAAGGTCACGAATTCATAGTTTAAGGTTGTAAGGGGGTTAGTATGCAATCCACGGACATCCACGGACTGTTAATAAACTTTCGTACTCACCTGTCATGGCGACCCAAGTTCCAACAATCATGAGCATGCACAGAATATCAGTGCAGCCGCGATTGTCCGCAGGTCCTTTGAAGTCGGCTGCATCCAAGTGGGGTTAGATGAATATAAATTTATGAATGTTTCAGACGATCATGGTGGGTCGCGACGGTTGTGTAAGACTCACCCGGGGCCGACATTTTTTCTCCTTTTTCTTCTTCGTCCCCCATTGTTGATTTATTGCAATTGAGGTGTTGAGGCAACTTTGAAATTTTGAGTCCGACTCGAACCCAGATCAGACCAGATGCCAAAAAAACAATTCGAATTTAAAAATAAACAAGAACAAGAAACAGCCCGTTCCATCGCCTCGCCTCTCGCCTCGCCATCGCCATCGCCACACAGGAAACTTCTTGGCCTCTGAAACCCAACACCAACATCTAACTATGGTCAGGAGCAGCAGAAAGACTGCCGCCAGTCCCAGGAATATGCCCTCTCCGACCTCTACAGATGAAATGAGTGATGAGGAGAACACTTTTGACCAGCCCATAGGTGGCAATTCAAACTCCATTGTGATGGGGTCCATATTCATTCTGCTAGTATCTGTCATGATGGCATTTGCCTTCAACTCAAACCCATCATCGCTATTCACAAACCTTACAACAACTACTCCAATGGCTACTAGAAAAAACAGTGTCCCCACGAAGCGAATTCCTTCCAAACCCAAGCAGCCCAAACAACTCCCCCCGGGCTTTACCTCCAACACTGACCCCTCCAGCTTCCTAACCCAGGTGAACCAGAATAAAATGGCAACCGTAACCGTCGACACGGCCGGCGGTTTGGAAGACTCCACAACCCAAACTGCTGCCCCCTGTTTTGTGCTTCTCTCCGACTCCAAGGACTCCGCCTCCCAGGTCGATTTCAAGATTTCGGCCAACAAGTTCAGGTTTGTATTTGGTTACACCAACGATGGCAACGACAACGAAACCATAGACAACTCCTCCTACTGGCCAGCGGACGCCCCCGCGCCCAGCAACCCCAGCGCCATCCAAATGATGCTCCACAACATCAAGAACTTGTGCTCTGCTAAGGGGCGTTGTAGAGTGGACAGTTCCAAGTTCTTTGTGGGTGCCGAGACAAATCGAGGTGTGCTTGCTTACAATGTTGACCTGAGCTCTGGTAGCTGGAGCGAGGTGGAGACGGGGTGCATGGGGGGGGACAAAATGAAGGGAAGCGAGGCGTGTAAGTGGGAGCGAATTCTCACGACGGTCATTGGAATTTAACAACAACAAAATGACATCGAAATTCTTATGTTCAAAATCACGTTCGATCGTTTTCTACTCTTCCACATCAATATTCACCACATTCCTCTGGCAGAGAGGGCACGAGTTGTTCTTCCTCAGCCAGCTCTTTATGCAATTGTCGTGGAAAATGTGCCTCTCGTCGCAGGGCAGAATCCAAACGTTGTCCCCGCTATTGAATCTATCCAGGCAGATACTGCACACAGGCCTTGTCGACGTCGACGACGACGTTGAGGCACCCCTGACTGGACTCCCAGCTCCCACTTTGAAGATTTCCTTCCTCAAGGCGTCCATCTCCTTCTCCAGGAGCCCCCTCCTCCGCTCGGCAACGACCCTCCTTGCCCTCCTTCTGCTCTCCCTGACGGAGTGAGTCTTCAGGACGATTATAGCCAGCACACTGCGCAGCAGAGAAACGAGCAGGTTTGCGCAGTTTGCGTCGAGCAGCGCCCGGCCGCTCAGCTTTGTCGTTTCTAGCAAATCCAAATCTTTATCCAAAACCAACACCCCCATCTCCGTCAGCTTCCTGACCACCCAGTTCTCGCTAAAGTAAAAGAACAGGCCCAGAAAGCCCAACACCTGGCTGACTCTCCCCAGCATTTTGTGAGTTCGAAAGAGCTTGCTCGTGATGATCTCCCTGAGCTTTCCCCTCGCCGCCTCTGTGGTCGCCGTGGTTGCCCTCCCCAGCCCCCCCAGCCTATGTAGGGTGATCACTCTCAGTGGAAGCTGCGCCGAGCGAAGTAGGTGCGAAGGGGTTAGTAGTGGCTCGTATTCTCGTCTGTACACAATTAACACTAGTTCGTCTGAAAAAACACTAGTTGTGACTAGCTCGCTTCGCTCGCTGGCTCGTATTCTCGTCTTCTCAAGGCTCGCTCGCTCGCTTCGCTCTCACCTTCAGGATTCCCACAAATATTTGGAGGGTTAGCCACATCCACCTGACGTGAGCCTCGGGGGAGAGGGGCTGGGGGCCGCGGAGAGCGAACGAGTAGACGGTCACGAAGTAGGACGGCAAGTTCGTCACCAAGTTGCGGTAGCCGCTGAAGCACTGGGGGAAGTTCTCGTTCGTGGTGATGCAGTGCACAAAGCCAGTTTTGCTCAACCCCATGCTTTCGTTGGCCCACCAAAACGCCGTGTGCAGGTGAAAGATCAACCCGCCAAAGCCGCAAATTGTCATAGCTCGCAAGAAAGCAGCTGCAGATCTTGGGTACATTTTCATCATTGTTTGGGTGAAGTGGTCGTCGTTGGTTGTAGTTGTAGTGTTGTTGGTGTTGTTGGTGGTGTAGGTGGTGTTGCTATGTGAGAGCGCTCTCGGTATCAGTCTAGGCGTTCTATCGTTGTTGTTATTCCCTCGACCACTGTGATCAATTCCGTTGAAATCGTCAACGGTTGGGAGAGGCGAGTGACTCGATCTGTTGAGCACATCCTCTTGATCGATCTCGTCATCATTGTTTTCATTATTGTTTTCATTGTCGGGATCTGTTTCTGTTTCTGCTGCTGCTTCCGAGTCTTCTCGGATTACCGCAAAGAAACTTTCGTGGCTTCGACGTCCAGCATCAGCGTCTGAAATTTCTGTATCTTCTTCTTGTTGCGGTTCTTGTTGCTGTTGCTGTTGCTGTTGCTGTTGCTGTTGATGTTGATGTTGCTGTTGCTGTTGCTGTTCCGCTTCCGCGCCCGCTTCCGCACCCGCTTCCGCGCCCGCTTCCGCGCCCGCTTCTGCACCCGCTTCTGCACCCAATCCCATCTCCACCCCCAATTCCAATTCCGATGTACCAAAATCTTCATCAATCATCAACTCGGGAGGATACATGTCGACAACTGGCAGCATAATATTATTATCTTCGCCGCCACCATTTTCGTTGTCGCTCTCCGACAAAAACAGACGACTTGCGCTCTTCCTCAACTCCAAATCCAAGTTCGAAGTTAACCAGTCCCTGACATCCTCTTGGCTGGGCACCAGCCTGGCTCTCTTCAGACTGTCAACGCCCCTGTGCGGCAGAACAACAACATTGGTCCCGTCATTTTCATTTCTGTCAGTGATGCTGCTGTTGCTCCTCCTCCTGACCTCGGGCGAAAAATCGCTAAACTCAATGCCCCCATCGTCATCGTCAGAATAAAAGAATTCCTTCTTGACCGTCTTCTTCCTGCTTTTAAAAAAGCCCTTCTTCTCCCTCTCCTCCTCCGTGCTGTCCCCGAAGCTGTTCATAAACGTAAAGTCGGTTGTCTCTCCCCCTATCTCCCCTCCCTCGTCGTTCCTGCTTCTGCTCCTAAGTCGCCAGCTGCTGTCTGGGACGCTCAAAGCACGGCGGTTCCGGCTAAATCCGTTGAAACTGCTGTCATTCTCGTTCTTGCTTTTGTCAGGGGGTTGCTTCTTGCCGCCGCTGAACTGCTGCAGCAAGCCACTGACCGACAATTTTCTTTTCGATTTCGTTTTTGTTTTAGCTGCTTCACGCTGTTGTTGCTGCAGCCGTTGCTGCTGTTGCTGTTGCTGTTGCTGTTGCTGTTGTCGCTGCAATGACTGCTGCTGCTTATTTTTCCCCGCTACCGGCTTCGGCTTCGCAAGGGGTGCAACCACGCCCGCCTCGTGCTCCCTCAGAGATTTTATCAAAGTTTCGATTCGTTCCAAATCATTGAACTCCTCGTCAGCAGAGTGGGCCCGAATATCAATACCTATCGACTCGGCCAGCGTGTTTGCCACATGCTGCCACAACGAAGACCTCGCCGATGACGGCCTCTCCCCGGCGCTAACCCAAACCCAGTCCCCGCTGTCCTTCTGGAGCTCCTCGTAGGAAAAACCGTTTGTTGGTGAGGTTGTAGAAGTTCTAGCTGTAAGCCGGGAGATCCTTGGTTCTGGCGAAACATATTTGTAAATTTCAGGAATCATGAACTGCTGATCCCCTTGCGACTGCCTGGGGCTAACCTTTGGTGTTGTATGGCTCTTCTTCGACTCCGTGGGCCAAGACGAGGAGGAAATTCGAGTTGGTGAGTCACTCCCTCTCTCCAATGGATGATTTTTTACTGCTGAAGTTGTGTTGTTTGGGCCTTTCGTTGGGGACTTGTTTAGCAGCCAAGAGGGTGATTTGGTAACATGATTTGGCATAATCAAAATGGTGGTGTGCTCTCGCGCGTGGATTTTTGACAAAAAAATCGAAGAAAAAAAAACAAACAAAAAAAATTCTTTAACGGGGTAAAGTTAAGGGCCTTACTCTGATCACCTCGCACCTTCAGTTTTTTGTTCCCTTCTATATATTATCCCACAACTTTCGGCGGTTTCTCCCCTCCTAGTCCTAACCCAAAAGACATGAAGATTTCCACTCCATCTATCATTGGGTTCGTGATACTCATGGTGTTCTTCCTCCTCCTCTTGAGCATTTACATAATCAACGTCGCTTTACGAGCTCAGAGGAATCATACTGACAAGCATTACTTCTCCACCATCCAAAACTTTATGAGAAACTTAATCCTATCAGCCAATCAGGGAGCCATTCTGGTAAACTCAACAAAAGAGGTTTCAATTGCTCGAATCCACCAAAACGACGAGATGCTATTTGCGAAAAAACAGTTTTCGCGTCCACTTGTTAAAGAAGGATCCTCGTTCGTTCATCTTTTGATGGGTGACTCCCAGCAGAACAACCTACTAGACGCAAACAACCTACTTGCCTCGTAAACTTTGTCAGAAAAGCACCTTCAGCAGGCAACAAGGCTGGCGCAAACGGTTCGCGAGTGGATAACAGACGACTCACGAGACCAGATTTTTGCTGATAAAACATTGTCAAGGAGGCTCGTCTTCAACGACGTGATTCTGGAGAAGCAGTTCAGCTTCTACTTTCTTTATGTGCACCTCGTCCATGTTCGGGTGGCGGTTTTGGTGCTGCTCGGGTTTTTTTTCGTTACGCTGCCCTTCACAACGGGGGCAGAAGGCGATTTGAGCACAAGGGTGACATGCGCAGTACTGCTGCTAGCGAGTTTGCCGTTGACGAGCAGGCGGAACCTCGAGAAAGGTTTTTTCTTCGTGGATTGGGGAATATCTTTTACTGCATTCACAGGCAGTATTGCGCTCCATGTCATGCTCAGATACGACCTCATTTTGAACTCGAACTATAATCCTTCGGACGAAAAACGGCTTGTTATTTATAGCCAATTCTATGTGCTGTTCTGGATTTTTGTGGTGAGTTGGGCGAGAGAAGAGGGGGGGCGGGGAGCGACACAAAACTAACGACGTGCTTCTATCCCAATATTCATTAGACTGGCACTATTTGGGCAAGAAAAGTGCTCTTCGTTCTCCCTCACTACATTTCCTTCGTGCTTCTTAATTCGTACGTCAAGAGCGATCAAACCACAGCCGGGGAGGCGGAGGAGGTCGTGGGATTTTTCAAAAATTCCCAAACCGAAATCACGTACCTTTTGTACCTGATTCTGGCAATGTACGTGAACAGAGTAATTGAACTCCACCATCGCGTTCACTTCAACCGGTCTTGGGTCCTTGCGAAGAGGAGGCATGATGCCGAAGAAGCGCTAATGAAAAAAAAGTTTACAGACGAACAGGTCGAAATCATTCGTCAAGTGATGGAGAACAGAGACGAGGAAATTGACGAGGAGCTGCAGGAGTGCTTGATAGACAGCGACGACATCGATCTGGAGGAAATCATTGGAAAGGGGGCGTACGGCGAGGTGTTCAAGGGGTCGTACGAGGGGATTCATGTGGCCGTTAAGGTGATGAAGGATATTACCGAGGAAGCCTTGATGCGAACGAGGGCGGAGATACTTTTGATAAAGGGGCTGCAACACGATTGCATTGTGCTGTTCTTGGGCGCTTGCTGGGACGAGTACTTGATGGGGATTGTGCTCGAGCTTGTGGAGAACGGCCCTCTAGCTGGCTTCTTGTACAACAAGAAGCTGCACCTAAGTTGGCAGCACCCAAAGCTGAGCATGGCTAAAGACGCAGCCAGCGGCTGTCACTACCTGCACCAATGTACGTATTTCGACGAGAAGGAGCGAAATTGGCACGAGTGCATTATTCACAGAGACCTGAAGCCCGACAACATGCTCGTGACGACAACTTATGGAATAAAGCTGACAGACTTTGGGGAGGCGAGGAGTCTGAGTTCAGAGACAACAATGACCCAGGTGGGCAGCCCTGTCTACATGGCGCCTGAAATCTTGAGAGGGGAGCGGTACGACGAGAGGGTTGACATCTACAGCTACGCCATCACACTAACAGAAATGCTGGTCTTGAGCGACACAATCTTCGACGTGTTCGACACGAAGTACAAGAAGATGCACGGAGGCAACAGTTTGACGGCACTGAATTTAACCAAGGCAGTGGCAATCCAAAATTTTCGCCCTGACATTCCAGACACTGTGTTCCCATCCTTGAAGAAGCTAATTTGCGCCTGCTGGCACAACGATCCAAACCGCCGCCCGTCCTTCGAAGAGATCATGCTGACCCTCGACAACGAGGTGCACCTCGAGGTGTTCAACGACGTAGTGGCCAACGAGCTGTCGGAACACCTTAACGTTTCACACAGAAATAGTAATTTGCGCGAGAGGAGGAAGATAGGGAACTCGAGGAGTGGGAGGCATTTCAGTGGGCGGCAGCTGAGCGGGCGGCAAATTGAATTGAGTGGGAGAAGGAGTGAAGCTAAAACAGAAACAGAAACAGAAACAGAATCAGAAACAAAAGCAGAGGCACTAAACAACTCAGAGCGATCGTTTTTTTCCAAGTCATCATTCCACTCAACATGTTCGGTGGGAACAACCGACAAAAGGGGCCAGCACCTAAAAAAGATGTGAGCGAGCGAAGCGAGCGAGCCTTCTGACAGAAAAGTGCCAAAATCCGTGCAAAATTGCTATTCATGTCTACATCCACTACTGAACTAACCTACTCAACTATTTTTGCTCGCTCACTGCTCTCAACCTTCGTTTAAAATGCGCCTCGCTTCGCTCGGCGCAGGATGTCAAAGCGAATTAACACAAAAAAAGGACCCGACGGAACATTCACATCCACCAGGCCTGGTATCATGAACGACATGGGGGGAACGAGTTTACGAGGAGACTTTGGTGGCGGTTCGCCAAATGTGTCAGGCCACTCGCCGAACGTGGCAAATCGGGGGAGGAGGGCGAGCTTGGGATTCACCCCGCTGAGCGTTGGGTTGATGCATGCTCAGAGGAACGAGGGGGAAGCAGGAGGGGGGGGTGGAGAGCGAGTTACCAGCTTGCCCGGAGCAGTGGAAGAGGTGGAGGAGGTTGAGGAAGTGGAAGTGGGGGAGGCAGTAAAGGAGGAGGTGAACGGCGATAACTTCGTCAACAAGAAATCCCACGACAATTTGATACAGGAAAACGAGCAACTTAAAAGGCAGCTGGCAGAGAAAGAATCAATCATAATACACTCCCAGCTACAGCTTAAGCTAGCGAAGAAAAATGCGAAGCAGGCGAGACTGGATATGGCGGAAAAGAGGCACCAGAGCTTTGGAATCGGCAGGACGACGAGTGATGATGACGATCAAAATGTTTTGGCGGCAGCGTTAGAGGCCAAGAGGGATTTTAACAACAGTAACATCAACAACGGTGCAGAAAGCAGACCGGAAAGGGCCAGAAGGCAGACTGCGAAACAAGTGCTGATGAATGCCGTTGGCTTGAACGATAACTAAAAAAATAAATTTAAATTTTTTTATTTTTTTTTTTATTTTTGTCGTTCAAAAAGTGAAACAACTCCGTCTCGCAGTCCCTCGTAAACAAACCTGCGCACCCCAGCCAGACTCTCTCTACAGCTCACCAGCAATAAATTATAAGTGATTCGTCTCTAACAAGTAACAAAACTTGGTTCGATCACCAACTCCTTTCCCTAGACATTCCTTTTGCATTTATTTACCCAACCTACACAATAGAATAACACAATAGAATCCAATGCCACCAAAAAAAAAGGCAGCTGCAAAGAAAGGCGCCGTCTCTGACGAGCCTGGCCAGCTCCCCAGCCACCTGCTGAAGACCTACTCTGACTTCTGCAAGCGAATTGGGCTCTCTCCCCATCCTGAAGTAAGCAAGTCGTTGACCAACGAGGAGAATGCCTTCTGCGGGCGGCAGATAATAATCGACGGTGGCGAGAAAGAGAGCCGGCCCGAGTCGAAGCTGGGCGCGGGGGGCACCCGAGCTCTGTGCACGAGCTGCATGGGGCTGGGGGAGGGGATGCCAGTGCACCCTGAAACGAAGCAGAGCATGATGTACAAGCAGCTGCAGGAGCTGCGCATCTGGCGGAGCAACATCGGCGACGACGGAGCGGCGAGCTTGGCCGAGCTGCTGCGGCTGGGGGGGGCCGAGATCCAACTGCAGTACCTTGAGCTGTTTGACAATGACATCAGCAGCGTGGGGGCTTTTGCGCTGGGGCGGTCGCTGAGCTGCATGATGAACCGGTCGTTGCTCACGCTCTCCTTGGACTACAACATGACGCTCAAGTCGGAGGGGGTGGCGGCGCTGTGCATGGGCATCCGCACCAACAGCACGCTCAAGAAGCTCAGCCTCAGGTACTGCGACATCGACGAGAATGCGGGTGGCCCGCTGGGGGAGATGCTGGCCTTCACTAAGATTGGCCTCAGCATCTTGGACCTTATGGGTAACCGTCTGAGCGGCATTGGCTTGAGGGACATGTGCCCGGGAATGCGCAGGAATGCCAGGTGAGCGAGCGAAACGAGCGAGCCTTGTGACAAAAGAGTGTGAATGCGACGACTTACCCACTCTCAATTCACTTTTGCTCTCGTGCTTCGTTAAAAATGCGCCTCGCTTCGCTCGGCGCAGCTTGACCACGCTCAACATTGCGGACAACAACTTGAACACCACCGACGAGGACTTAGAGGGGCTCACCAAGTTTGCCGACGTGCTGCAAAACCACCCCACTCTCGCGAGCGTGGACATGCAGTACAACAGGATCGACGATTTGGGCGGGGCCATTTTAGTGCCGGCTCTTGACACGGCAAGTAAGGAGGGGGGGGGGAACAAGAACATCACCACCTTCAAGCCAGACAGCAGCATTCCTACAGAGACATTCGGGAAATTGTTTAAGAACGGGGGGGGGGGCAAGAAGGGCAAGAAGGGCGGCAAGAAGAAGAGCGACAGGGGTTTGAAGAGGGATGTGGCTTTGTTACACGCAGCAGAACGGGGAGGGGCTAACCTTAACCTTTACAAGTACAAATACAAGAGCGACATTTGCCAAAACGAAACGAATAGCCAATGGGAAGTGGGGGTCATGGCTCAGGAATTGGTTGCGATGGGTGGGAAGTGGGCAGCAGCGGTAGAGGGGGACTTTGATTGCGAGGATGGCTTCCATTTGGAGGTTGATTACGGAAAGTTGGGTTTAAATTTGGACGTGGTAGACTTTGACTTGGAGTCGGTCAAGTTGCCGGAGTTGAGTTTGAGCTCAATAATATTGCTCTAAGAATGTAAAGAATAACAGCTAGAATCGTTATGCATTTTAAACTACAATAAAGTGATTTTTTACGCGCCGTCTCATGGTCAACACCTAGCTTGAAAGTGACTTAATCTTTGTAAAAATTTAATCACGTCCACAAAAGAATAAAAAAACATGCCAATTATGCTATAGCATACTGCTAAGAAGATCCTTATACCAGAAAACACTCATAAAACGTTAACTCTGCAAATCCTCTTAGCGAAGAAAGATCCGAAATACCTGAAGACACACTGAACATAACACAAAATTGGTCACAGCAAAAACAGACCAGATAATGCCTGGAGCAAGAACAAATTCGATCGATTCGATTGCCAGCAACTTGTCAAGCTATGCGAGGACAATTTCCAAGACGCAGATCACTTATTCAGCCAACCTCATTCATCTCATTATAATCACAGCTCTGAATTCGTCAGCATTCGGCTGTGTCACTCAGGCCATGCCTCGCATTTTGACCCAGATATATGCAGCAAAGAATGGCTTTGAATTCCAATGTTCCGATTCGCAATTTGATGATAAAATTCCCCCAGATTGCCAATCAGGCTCGAATCAAGCTCAATTCAATGTTTCTCTCTACACTTGCTTTCAGCAGATCCTGATTCTCGTCTGCTCCCCCATCCTTGGCTACATGGCAGACCGATACGGGCGTCGACCGTTCTTAGTTGCATCAATGTTTCTTTGCGTGCCTTCTACCATTTTCTTCTTGCTTGCCCAGAGAACGATGAAAGATGACATTTTCCTGAAGTTGTACTTCATCACTTTCTCTCTAAATGGTATTCTGTTCACCATCCCGCTAACGCTCACGGCGGCATCCGACGTTGTGATGCCTCTACAGAGAGCTGGTGCGTTTGGAACTATTCTTGGCGTTCTGTTTGTAGGGTATACAGCCATGCCGAAGGTGAGTAGTTGTGACTGGCTTGGCTCGGCCTGCTACACTCCATTACTGAACTAAACACCTCAATTTATTTTTTTCTCGCTCGCTGTTCGTTGTTTCGTGCTTCGCTGGAAATGCGCCTCGCTTAGCTCACCAATCTCGTGGATGACAACACAAAGTGCATCATAAGTTCGTCACTTATGCTGAGCGCGGCATTTTACACGTTGCTGTTTTTTAGAGAAACAAAGCTATGTGATGTGACAGCTGAGAACCAAGGCGTTGGGACCATCTTGCTCAAGTCAATTAAGGACATGAGAATCCTGAACCGAAACATTCTGTTCCGGAACTTGTCCTTTTGCGTCTTCTTCTCGATGATCGTCCAGGAGGCCAGCTTCCAACTCACGATTTTTTATGTTCAAGATAATTTCTCGTTCAGCGAGGATGAAACGAGTTCCCTGTTTCTCATGCTAGCGGGGCTGAGCATGCTTTCCCAGGGAGTTTTACTCAACCCGCTGGTTCACGTGTTTGGCGAGAAAAACGTGCTGCTAATCGCTTGGTTTTTTGGTATCTTGCATTGCTTGGGCTATTGCTACAGCATCGGTATCGTGAGCATGTTCGTGAGTGCCTCCATGACGTGCATCTGCTACTTGTGCTTTCCCCTCATAAGGTGAGAGAGTGCGAAGCGAATAATCGACGCTTGCGAGCCTTGGACAAAGGAGTTGCGAAGACACTAATACACATAATTTCGCTCGGCGCAGCGCTATCAAGAGCAACAACGCTAGCGACGACGAGCAGGGAATGGTGCAGGGAGCTGTATATTCTGTTAGGTCCCTCGCCGCGGCGGTCGGGCCGCTAACCTTCAACAAGGTGAACGACGTAAAGTTCTTGGTGAGTTCTGCCGACTGGCTTGGTTTGAATTTATACAATACCAATTCCTTGATGTGGATTTTTGGTGCTCTGCTCTATTCGGTCACACTTTTGTTCTCGGTCTGGCTGCCGAAAGAGTTGGCCAATTCCAGATTCTTGTCAAAAAGCAATAGCGAGTCGGATCTGGATCTGGGGAAGAACTTATTGGTTTGATAAAATAAATAAATAATTTAAATGAGCAAAAATCCACCTACCCTACTTGAATTTATTCATTCATACCCCACCACCTCCACCTCCAAAGTCTCCAAAACTCCCTCCCCCCACACCATTTCCTTCCTGAGCGAGCCAAACGAATACGAATTGAGTGGGTTAGTTCTGTAGTGATATATTCCGTTTGTAACAGCTCGGCACTTCGCTTCGCTCGCTCACCTGACTTCCGCTTGGCTGCAGCACATGATCGCAGATCCCGTACTCAACTGCCTCCTCGCTGCTCAGGTAAAAATCACGCTTCATGTCTTTCTGAAGCTTGCCAAGAGGCTGTCCGGTCATGGATGCCAACAAACCCTCCAAGTTGTCATTTTGTCTCTTGATGCTTTTAACCTCAAGAGCGATGTCAGTCGCCTGCCCCCGAAAACCCTGGTCTATCCCTGTCCTCTGCAGCAAATACCGAGCATTCGGCAGCGCGTACCGCTTCCCCTTGGTCCCTGCTCCACACAAAAAGGCACCCATGCCATTCGCCAACCCCATGTTCAAAGTTGTAAACTCTATCCCAGTCTTCTTACACTCGTTGATCGTGTCGTACAGCGCCATCACGGGCCGGAGAGCACCGCCGGGGAAGTTGCAGTACAGCGTAATCGGCTTACTCGCATCCTCCTTACGAAGGTAGAGAAGAATCGAGATGAGCTGGTTTGAAGCCTCATCATTTATGTAGTTGCCAAGGACCAAAATTCGGTCCCTATACAATCTTTGGTTTATGTCAACGAACTGCCAATATTCTGTGCCAGGAGCTTTGTATGGAACTTGAGGGGGGGTGGATGGCATCGTGATTGGAATCATTGATAATCGAGAAGTTCTCATTTTTGTTGTCGATGTGGGTTTTGAAATGAAAGCCCAGCAGAGGTTGGGTATGGAAGCGAACATGTAAAACAATTGGAACCACATCAGAAATGATTTATACGTACAAAAAAGCCAAAATTGTAAATTGAGCAAAAAGGTGAAAAGGAAAAGTAAACTCCAAATCTCCGTCAACACCAGTCCAGCCCAGCCACAATCTCGGAAATTAATTAACTCAACGATGCTCACTCGACAAATTCAAAACCAAATTAAATCCTTTCCAAGAGGTGTCAGGCCCATTAGCAATTCAATGTTCTGCCTTGAGCGCCACGAGGTGTGGCGTGACACCAACCCGAACCTCCAGAACTCGAACGAGCCCAAAGTGCTTCGTCGAGACGGCTCGTACGCCGAAATTGACAAACTGCGAGGCTTTTTGTCCTACCAGCGAAATGCCGAGCCGTACCGAGAGCCTTTGCAGCGCATCCTCGACTGGAAGGAGCTGAACCCCGTCGAGGACGTGGACGCCGAGAAGCACGACTCCACCGAGCGCAAGGTCCAGGCGGCCCGCTGCATGAACTGCGGGACCCCTTTCTGCAGCACCCACTCGGGCTGCCCTGTAAACAACAAGATCCCCGAGTGGAACGAGCTGGTCTTCAACGGACAGATGCGCGAGGCTATCGAGCGCCTTCACTCCACCAACAACTTCCCGGAGTTTACCGGGAGGGTTTGCCCGGCCCCTTGCGAGGGGGCCTGCGTAGCTGGTTTGGTGGACCTCCCTGTAACAATCAAAAACATTGAGTATGAGATCGTGGACAACGCTTGGAAGGCTGGTTACATCACTGCTAGGATTCCTCGGGCTAGGAGTGGTTTGAGGTGAGTTGAGTTGAGTTGAGAGAGAAGTGGGGAGGAGAGAATTGAAAAAAAGGAAATGGAAATGGAAATTTAATTAACTCACCCCACCCCACCCCACC
>BRYC01000160.1:0-10972 GCA_030267985.1 Parmales sp. scaly parma | reverse complement strand
CCCCTCGCCGAGCATAACCTCCACCCTCCCCCTCGCGTCCATCCTCCCCACCTGTGCTTCGATCTCCTCCGCCAGCCGTGCCGCGTAGCCGGCGAGGGGACTCCCGGGGGGGAGGTCAAGGAGCAGAAGGCGGAGGGGGGCCAAGGCGGAGGAGAGGAGGGAGCGGGACATCTGGGGGAGCTCGTCCAGACGGAGGAGGGGGAAGGAGCTTAGGTCCACCATTAGAATACGACAGTGGCAATGGCAATGGCAATGGCAATGGCAATGGCAATGGCAATGGCAATGGCAATGGCAATGGCAATGGCAATGGCAACAACGCTAAGCAACACCACCACCAACCGGATTGATTTGATTTGATTTGATTTGTTGTGTCTTGAGTTTATGTTGGTTGAGGGATGTGGAGGGATGGGGTGGGATGGGATGGGATGGGATGGGATGGGATGGGATGGGATGGGATGTTGTGGTTCTCTATTTAGACTGCGACAGCTGATTTTCAGGAGAGAGTGCTCAGGGGAAGTAAGGTAAGTTGGAGGATAGAATTCCAGGTGGAAGATTTAAATTTAAAAAAATATATATTTTTTTGGTTAGGATGCAAAGGCGTTTGTCCTTTCAAGCTCGCTCTTCACAACTTTCACAACACAACCTATATCAACGCAACGAAGATAGTAACAGTTGCTTGTTTCTTTCTATATATATTAGATAAATTCAATTACCTCCAATCCACCAGTCCACAGTCATTCATAGAAGAGCAAACTCTGAGTCGGCGAATTTGGCCCGACGAAGGGGATATGTGGTGGCTTGGAGGCTATCGAAGCAGTCTCACTGACGATTTCGTTTGGCAAGATGGATCTGACTTCATTTACAGTAACTGGCATGTTGACGAACCAAACAATTTTTTAGGTACAGAAGATTGCTTTGTCGCCGGGGCCACAGGCTGATTTTATGCACAGTGCGTATTGAATTTCAATTGCCTGTGCCATTCATCTGGCTCGACTCTGACCGATGATTTCCTTCATTTTGGCAAACAGGATAGGATATTGAGTCTTCATATTCAGCTCTACCCGGACAACATTGTGTTGTTGGGGAATTCAGCACAACAGAGTGCACCATTACAACAATCAACACATACTTAGGCGCCGTCCAGCTGCTCCTTGTCCTGGTTTTCTTCCTGGCCAAAATCTTTGCCCTCACAAGCTCTAGCATTTTGCCCAACGAAAATGAAAAGCGCGACAACATTACAACAACCATCCATCTCAAAGGTCATGAGCGGCAGCAACAATAAAATTGAGTTCCCTTTCGTCGACTTCGTGCTCATGAGGCAGCAAGCTTTGGGCGTCAAATTAGAGAAGATTATCCGGTATACCCTCATGTTCTCCTCGAGCATGACCGCGGCCTGCTCTGGTGTTGTGACAATAGATTTGGGTTTCCCTTCGTTGGATGGGTCCACTTTGCCGCGAGCTTCCTCTTGCCGTTTGTCTACATCTCTCTCTCGACTCACCTTGTTACCGATCAGGCACACTTGGCGAAGGTGATTTATTCGTTCAGCAAGGATTCCGAATTCAAGGAGTTCTGGGCGTCCAAGGTGAAACATCTGGGGGAAAGGTTTTGGCGGATTCTTCTTCCTTGGTGCTGTTAATGGTGCTCTCAATGATGGCAACGGTTTGAAGGCGGTTGGTGCTTTCGTGTCTGCTTTCGTCCTCGTCATGACCTTGAACACCATCATTACCTTCCTGCAAATTCTGACGAGGGGTCACATTGCAACAATTCACCAACTGGAAATAAAATTCTAGCGGCTCTGACAACGGAAATGAAAGACCGAACGACGGAAGAAGAAATAGATGATGCTGTGGCTGAACACGCGGATATGATGAGTTTTTCGAATAAAGGGGGCGTCGCTGTATGCAGTGGTGCTCATTCTAGTCGGGGGTGTTGCTGCGATGGTGTCACTTTGCATCATTCTCCTCAAATCAGGTTTCCCGGATGCATTAGTTTTAATCTTCGGTTTGTTAACATGTACGGCAGGTGGAATTGGCCTCCTTGCGGTTACCGCGTCCGTCGTGAACCTGCTCTCAAGTCTCGGTCAGAACTACAACATCTTCTTGAGCTCTCTTGCGAGCGCAACCATGTGCCAGGCGAGCAACAAGGCGTTTGGGGATCCGATGGCCGTCCAGTCAATGTTCGCCTCGGATGAACGAAGAAAGGAGTATGCGTGGGTCCTGTTGGCTTATCCAGTTGATGACACACTCGTGTGGGGCACGTTGACTTACTTGGAAACTGCCTTGCTCTTCACTTTTGCTTAAATATGAATATAGAAAGTATGTTCTTCAAAAATGTGTATCAAGGCCTTTTGAATTTGCTAAATCAAGGCCTTTAATTTGATCAGGTTCCCACAACTACATACTTTACTTCTACTTCCTTCCCCTCCGCTTCGCCCACAAGCTCGCCAGCTCCTCGTCCGCCTCTTTCTTCCTCTCCTTCTCTTTATCCTTCTCCGTGACCATCCTCTCCTCCCTCTCGATCCACCTAAAGTCAACCTGTCCGTCCCCGAGCCTGCAGAGCGCCGCGCAAACTTCCATGGCCCGAGGCCGAGACATCTCAACTACACCACCTCCATTCGTCGAGATCGACCCCGACCAGCATATTGATTCCAGGACCTCCCGAACGAGTTGTACGTACGTTGTTCCCCGGGGCTTGCCCTTGCCCTCCTCACCCTCGACACCACTCCCACCACCCCCCCTCGCCCCACACTTCTCCAGAACTTTCCCACACGCAAAAATCACCCCCCTCTCGATCTCGTCGCTCCCGAAGCACATATCAACCTTTTCTAGCAGTCTTCGGGCCGCCTCGCCTATCCCCTTCCTTCCCTTCACTACGACGAGCTCCCTCCCCTCATAAACCCTCTCCCTCTCAACCCACCCCCCCTCCTCACAATGCTCGTCCTCCTCCCACTCCAGCCGATGAACAAGCCCCCGGCCAGCATACTGAACATGCCCGCTCGAAAACGCCTTCGCAACGCTCCTAGCCTTCACCGTAACATCGCTTACCTCGTAGCTATCCATGC
This sequence comes from Parmales sp. scaly parma, assembly GCA_030267985.1. Classification (NCBI taxonomy): domain Eukaryota; class Bolidophyceae; order Parmales; species Parmales sp. scaly parma. Next base: position 7,911 of record BRYC01000160.1, on the reverse strand, counting down.
AGATAACAACGTCGGCAACGTCCAAATAATCCCCGTTCCCGCCGACGACGACGATCGTCGAGACGGATTTGGACGTGTGGAGGCCAGTAACACGGTAGAGGAAGGGGGTGAGGGAGGAGGAGAGTGACGGGATTAACGCTCGCATTCGACCGTCACGGGACATGAAGTTTGCCGCGCAGGTGTCTTCGTCGAGGAGAAGGAGGCGAGTTCCAGCCTGGGAAAGGAAAGGGAAGGGAAGGAAGTGTGAGTGTGAGTGTGAGTGTGAGTGTGAGTGTGAGTGTGAGTGTGAGTGTGAGTGTGAGTGTGAGTGTGAGTGTGAGTGTGAGTGTGAGTGTGAGTGTGAGTGTGAGTGTGAGTGTGAGTGTGAGTGTGAGTGTGGAGAACGACGAAAATTGTAGTCGGAAAAAGCGAAATCGATGAAACGACCGCAACTCCAACGCACAACGCCTTTAGACTCAATGAATTGAACACAATGGCTGGTTCGGTCAGACGCGTCTTATTGTGCGAAGGTTTTGTTCAGGGACGTTCCAGATCAGGGGCATCTGCACGTCAATGTGAATTTTAAAGAGAGGCAAAAAAAGGCGAAAATCACTAAAACGACAACAACTCCGACGCACAATGCCTTCAGACACTCTGCATTGAACACGGTGGTTAATTCGGCCAGAGGCATCATAAAAAAAGAGGGTGTTGTTCAGGGACGGTCCAGATCAGGGGTATCTGCACGTCAATGTGAAAACTCAAAAAAGGCCAAAAAAAGGCGATAGAACACTAAAATGATCACAACTCCAACGCACAAAGCCTTTAAACACTCAGAATTGGATAGGGTGGCTAGTTCGGTCAGACGCATCTTTTTGTGCGAAGGTGTTGCTCAAGAACGGTCAAAAGCACGCCATGTGCACAGTGTCAATATGAAAACTAAAAAAAAGACGCAACTCCAACGCACCAACCACCCCAGTCGTAGAGCTCCGCACACACTTACGCACACCCCCCCCCCCATAAACTCACCTCAATTGCCTCAACGATATTCGCCGCCTGGCTCGTAGATCCGCTCGCGTCGCTTGTACTAAACGCCTCGGGCTCGATCTGGCACGATGGAGGTAGGGAGGAGAAGAACGGTGACAGGTCGGCGTTAACCACTTTACGGCCGTCCTCTGCCCGTATCCCCGTTGCTGTTGCCGTCGTTACTACGCAGAGGTTCCCGTTTCCTTGGATCTTGTTGTGGACTCCAGCGCGGATCGATGAGAGGAGGGTTGTTTTTCCGTGGAAGGCGCCGCCGACTATGCAGGTGACGCCGGGGGGGAGGGACATCCCTGAGAGGGATATTGACGTTGGGGAGGTGGAGAGGGGGGAGAGGTGGGAGAGGAGAGGGAGGGCGAGAGGGGCTAGAATCGGCCCAAGCGGGATCGTAATCGTCTTCTCCAAGGAGGTTGGCGATCGGAACGGGACAGGTTTCACGCTGCGGCTGCTGCTGCTGCTGCTGCTGCTACTGCTGCTGCTGCTGCTGCTGCTGCTGCTACTGCTGCCGGGGGAGGGCGCCAGGGGGGGGAAGGACCCGTTCGGCACGAATGCGACGGAACCGATCGAGGGGAGGGAGAGACGGAGGAGGGACTGGATGTACGAGAGGAGAACGAAGTTGAAGGGGGAAAGGGAAAGGGCAACGCTGCTATAGGCGCTGCTATAGGTGCTGCAATATGCGCCGATCCCCGTCCTGTACAGGTCTAGGAACTTCCCCTGAACGTGGGGCGTGAGGACGAGAACGCCCTGGGCCGTCGCGGAGATTGTTGACCGCTCTAGGATGAAGCTGTGAGTGAATTTTGGAGGAGAAGAGGGAGAAGATGCGAACGCCACGGACCTGTGGATGAAGTCGCACAGGGCGGTATACTTCGATACTTCACCGGGGGGGGGGGAGGGGAGGGAGAGGAAGTTGGACAGGTCGGTGGGGCTGGAGAAGAAGAGTGAGGTTGAAAGCGACAGCCACGAGGCCGAGGGGCGGGGCGAGGGGCATTCTACCTCCATAAGAAGGTCGAGTGGTCGACCGGTGGTTGGCGTGGCGTAGCTGTGCGTGCTCACTATACCATATGATCCCCTTTTTTCCAATTTTTTCTCATTATTATGTCATCAAGAGATGCCATAATCCAGTTAACCACAACCAATTCTCCTCCCCCCTTGCCCCAACACCCATCTCTCCCCCACCTTCTCCCATGATCGAGGACGAAAGTAGCAGCGATAGTGACCTTGAGGTTTCCAATGAGCACCACGAGTGGTTCAAGAGGTGTGCTTGGCCCGAGGTACTATTAGCCCTACTTGACCAAGACAGCGACGACTTCAGAAAGTACAAGGAGAGAGATGAGCATGGACGACTGCCACATCATTGGCTCGCAGCGAAAGCTCAGACACACACACATACTCTTGCCTTTGTGGGCGTGCAGTCGATTGACTACAATCTACAGGCCCTCACCACACGAGACAAGGAAGGCAAAACTCCCATCGACATTGCCCGTAGGAGTGAAGCCTGTGCTGAGATCATCGGCTTGCTCTCCCTCACTCCCGAGGAAGCTCTTTCGTTGGGTTGGAAGGGGATGGCCCGCTTGTACGCACCAGTGGCTTATTGGTTGGTTGAGATGCTTGATTGGATCCAATCACGATCGTATGCAGACTGTCACAAGTTCTTCAATGAGCACAATGACGAGTTGGTGCGTGAAGTGCTCAAATTCGACAATTCTTATCTTCTTCAAGAGGTTGCTTGCAATAGCCAGGAATACAGCGACTCCCTCGTGTTTCTTGCTCTTCGAATGATCCATCGGAACCCACTTTCCCTTACCGATAAAAACGTCCAGGGCCACACAGCCCTCCAATTTGCACAAGACCCCGAATTCGATGCGTGCCAAGAGATCCAGCAAATCCTTTCATTAGACCCCACCCACATCACCTCCACCCCTTTCCCCACCCTCCTCCTCCACTCCCTCCCCGCCAAGTACCACGATATCTACGGCCCCTACAACACCGTCTGCCAGTTTCTCCGCCGCACAGTTTCTCCCCACAACAAAGCGGAGCTGGGTGAGCAGAGCAAAGTAGAGCACCCAGATGGAGAACATTTGGCAATGAGAATCCTCTACGACCTTAACCACAACATGTCGCTGGGGTACGCGATCGGTGGACAGATACTCTCGTTCCTCAAGCCAGATCCAAGTTGACAAATTTCAATACACAATCTTTCTAATATTATTTTAATATTATTCAAGCAAAAGTGAAGAGCAAGGCCGCCCCCAAGTAAGTCAACGTTCCCCACACGAGTGTGTCATCCACTGGATAAGCGAACAGGACCCACACGTGCTCCTTCCGCCGTTCAACCGAGGAGCACATCGACTGGACGGCCATCGGATCTCCAAACGCCTTGTTGCTCGCCTGGCACATGGTTGCGCTCGCAAGAGAGCTCAAGAAGATGTTGTAGTGCTGACCGAGACTTGAGAGCAAGCTCACGAAGGACGCAGCAACCGCAAGGAAGCCAGTGCCACCTGCCGCAAATGCGATCATACCGATGAAAACTAACGCATCCGGGAAACCTGATTTGAGGAGAATGATGCAAAATGACGCACACCCAGCAACACCCCCGACTAGAATGAGCACCACTGCATACAGCGACGCCCCCATCGTTTTATTCGAGAAACTCATCATATCCGCGTGTTCAGCCACAGCATCATCTATTTCTTCTTCCGTCGTTCGGTCTTTCCTTTCCGTTGTCAGAGCCGCTAGAATTTTATTTCCCAGTTGGTGAATTGTTGCAATGTGACCCCTCGTCAGAATTTGCAGGAAGGTAATGATGGTGTACAAGGTCATGACGAGGACGGTAGCAGTCACGAAGTAACCAAACGCTTTCAAACCGTTGCCATCCATGAGAGCAACACCAACAGCAAAAAAGAAGAAGTATACGACAATGCCTTTCCCCCAGCGCCTAGCATGTTTCAACTTCGACGCCCAGAACTCCTTGAATTCGGGATCCTTGCTGAACGAATACATCACCTTCGCCAAGTGTGCTTGCTCAGTCACAAGGAGGGTCGAGAGAGAAATGTAGACAAACGGCAAGAGGACGCTCGCGGCAACCCAGACCCATCCCATCAAGGGTAAACCCAAATCTATGATCATAACACCATAGCTGGCCCCGTTCATGATCGAGGAGAACATGAGGGTATACCGGATAATCTTCTCTACTTTGACGCCCAATGCTTGCTGCCTCATGAGCACGAAGTCGACGAAGGGGAACTCAATTTTATTGTTGCTGCCGTTCATGACCTTTGATATGGTAGATGTAATGCTGTCGCGCGTTTCATTTTCGTTGCTGTTGGGCAATGTTCTAGAGCTGGTGAGGGCAAAGAATTTGGTCAGGAAGAAAACCAGGACAAGGAGCAGCTGGACGGCACCCATGTATGATTGGATTGCAATACTAGCGCACAAAGATGTGCTGAAATCCCCAACAACACAATGTTGTCCGGGTAGAGATGAAGATGAACGCTCAATATCCTGTTTGCCAAAATGAAGGAAATCGTCTGTCAGAGTCGAGCCCGATTGGCACAGGCAATTGCGTTTTCTTGTGCAGGATGCATCTCGCCAGCCTGTGGCCCCGGCGACTAAGCAATCTTCTGCACCAACAAAATTGTTTGGTTCGTCAACATGCCAGTTACTGTAAATGAAGTCAGATCCATCTTGCCAAACGAAATCGTCAGTGAGACTGTTTCGATAGCCTCCAATCCACCACAGATCCCCTTCGAAGGGCCAAATTCGCCGAAACAAAGTCCGCTCTTCTAACAAGGACTGTGGAGTTGCCATTGTTGAGTTGAGATTGCCACATTGCTCAATACATTGGAGGTAATCGAATCGTTCAACAGACAGAAACAAGCAACTGCGTTCGCTGCGTTGATAGGTTGTGTTGTGAAAGTTGTGAAGAGCGAGCTTGGAAGGGCACACCATATCTTCAAAATTAAGGTTTTTTACTTTTTCAACCTTTTTTTTCTTAATTTTTTTGTAAGATATTAAATGGGCTGGAGCCAGCACGATACCTGACAAGTTGTAAAGAATGAAGCTGTTGCACTTGCAAAAAGCGCTGGTGTCCCGTTCAAACGCCCTTACAACAGTTCTAAATCGCTCTAAACAAATCTAATAGCATCTCCTCCTCGAAATCCCTCGGAGCGTGCAACTCGGTGCTCCTCTCTCCTTCCTCCTGCCCCTGCTTCTGCTTCACCCGTAAAAAGTAGTTGGCCTTGTCGTCGTCCACGCCCCCCCCCTCCTCCTCCTCCTCCTCATTCAGCGACAGCCTAATCGATAAGTTATCGTACACGCCGTAGTTGTCGGTCGCGTCGTCAATTTTCAGCAGCTGAAAGTTGTCGGTGAGCAGCAAGCTCAGCCTCCTCATCGCGACCAGGTTGAGCACGTCGAGGTCAAGGTCGAGGTCGAGGTCTGCCTTACCCGCGTTTTTTATCTGAACCGTCCCGAGAATCTTGGCGACGACGTTTTTTTTGAACGCTTCTTCACTCCTGAACTTGCTCTCGGCGCTTCCCCCCAGGGTAGCAATCGTTCGCTCCATGTCCTTCATGGCCCTGGCGTACCGGAGGCTCTCCTCGCGGAGCTCCTTCTTCGTCTTTCGCCGGGAGCGCGTTAGCGTGGCGCCGGAGCCAGAGTCGAAGAACTTTGAGGCGTCCTCCTCGTCGGAAGAGATTGGAGGTTGTGATAGGGGAGGGGGGTACAGCTCGGGGTCTATGGCTGTGAGAATTCTACCAATCTCTTTGTGCGCGTGGGCTATTATTGTTGAGGGGGGCTTGTCTAAAAGGGCTTGGGGGAAGCGGATCGACTCGTTGAAGAGCTTCATTTTGTTGACACTGGCTGTGGATGAGGTTGTTGACCAAGTGTAGAACTTGAAGGAGATTTTACTCTTGGGATTGGATTTGGATTTGGATTTGGCATTGGTGAGGGAGTCAACCAACGAGTTGAGGGTCTGTGTTGCTGATAGATTGACTTGGTATGCATCCTGGACCATACTGTTTGTGAAAAGGTCAGGGTGAATGTTCATTAAAAGTTTCGTTGCGAGTTTGGAGAGGTTTTGCGAGGGGTTTGAGGTGGTGGAGAAAGATTGTTGGAGGCGACGGTGCATTGGGGTGTGCATTTGGATCTGTTTGATTGATGTGTTGAGATATATTGGATATTGGCAGCATAAATAAATATGGCAAACTTTACAAACAATGTATATCTGTGAATCACAGCGGCTGTGAAAACCAAAAAACAAGTTTACAGGGCCATCTTGGCTTAAATTTCATGGTGGAGGACAACAATTCTTTCGATTCCAAGGTTGATGGCGAAAATGGCTTTGATGAAAATGGCTTGGATGTCACCGACACACCTTTTCATTACAACAAGAAGGGTGGTTTCGTGTCAATCTTCCAAAGCTCGTTTGCCATGGCAAGGTGGCGTCAACTTAAAATATTGGAGAGGGCCTGGCGAAATAGTACAACCTCTCCTCAAATGACCAAGGTGAATGGGGATGGGAATCGCTTCCCCAATGCACAATTGACAGAGCTCAAAATTTCAGCTGCCCCATTCTTCGCTCCCAGCTCCAAGTCGTCGGTCAATAAGTTGAAAATTTCGGCTGCCCCCTTCTTCGCTCCCAGCTCCAAGTCGTCGGTCAATAAGTTGAAAATTTCGGCTGCCCCCTTCTTCGCTCCCAGCTCCAAGTCGTCGGTCAATAAGTTAAAAGTTTCGGCGGCCCCCTTCTTCGCTCCCAGCTCGACCCAAATCATCCCCCAGTCGGTCAATCAATTACCAAGCAACCATTTGGCGCCAAAGGGAAATGTCGTTCAAAGCGGACGATTTTCCAATTCAAATCCAACTTTCGTTCAACATCTTCAATCTTCGGTAGTTCTCGTGGTCCCACCTCACCTTTCCTCTACCCTCCCTCCGGGCGGAAGATTCGAATCTGACAAGCATCGAGGCCAATTTCTCGATCAAATCCTTAACCAGTACAACTCAAAAAAAAACTACTGGGGCGTGTTAAACTTATGGAGTTACTCCCGCGAGAGCATGTCTAGCTCCCACATCAGGTGAGTGAGCGAGCGGGGCGGAAGGGGGTGATGAAGACGAGAATACGAGCCAGCGAGCGAAGCGAGCGGCGAGCGAAGCGAGCGGCGAGCGAAGCGAGCTAGTCACAACCAGTGTATGGTGTTGTTGTTTCGCTTCGCTCACAGCTCGCTAGTCACAACTAGTGTATGGTGTTGTTGGTTCGCTTCGCTCACAGCTCGCTAGTCACAACTAGTGTATGGTGTTGCTGGTTCGCTTCGCTCACAGCTCGCTAGTCAAAACTAGTGTATGGTGTTGCTGGTTCGCTTCGCTCACAGCCGCTTCGCTCACAGCTCGCTAGTCACAACTAGTGTATGGTGTTGCTGGTTCGCTTCGCTCACAGCTCGCTAGTCACAACTAGTGTATGGTGTTGCTGGTTCGCTTCGCTCACAGCCGCTTCGCTCACAGCTCGCTAGTCACAACTAGTGTATGGTGTTGCTGGCTCGCATCGCTCACAAGCCTCAATGAAGACGAGAAAATACGAGCTACTACTACTAACAATTATTCTTCTCAAATTTTTGGCTCGCTCGGCGCAGCAATATGCTCAATACATTCTCTTTGTGCTTGGCAAAGCACGATGAAGCGAATTTTTTGCAGAGCGTTCAGTTTGCGGCCTTCCTGGACGACCTTCTGCTTAGAATCAGGAAGAGAACATTTACTGAAAAGGAAGTTCGAAGAATAAGAAACTTCTTGAGGGTTTTGAAGATTGTGCACGTTGGACTGGCAAATTTAGGAGTAGTTTATTGCCAAGGGGGGGGCAGAATTTTTTTTCATGCCTCATGCTCACTTTTTTAGGGGGGGGGGGGGGGG
>BRYC01000159.1:0-30761 GCA_030267985.1 Parmales sp. scaly parma | reverse complement strand
TTGCCACCAGCCCCTCGTCAGCTCCTCCCTCACCTCCTCTCGCAGCACCCTCCTCTAAAAACAAGTCCCGTCCCCTGCTCAAAACTCGAAAACAAAACTCTACCAATCAACGACAGGACAGTTGGGGTGTGATTTCGAACTGCTTTCGAACATCCGCACCCCTCTGTTCTGTGCCGGTCGGTGAGTTAGTGTATTGGACATGGCAGATTTTGCATCGGCTCCCTGCTCCGCTCATTCTCCACCTGCAGCTTGTTTCTATGTCTTTCTATTTCTGCTTCATCGCTGAGATGCTCGCTGAGCATTCTTCTTTGTGATGATCTCAACCCGCCGCTTAGCCTCGTCGGGGCGCAGCTTCAGGGAGTTGCGGAAAGCGGTTTTGCCTGACGACTTCTGGGCGGCGCTCTCATCCGAAAAGAGTTCGTCATAGAAGGTGTCGTCGGTTCTAATTGCTTGAGGCATTTTAACTTTGGTTGCTATCACTCGGATTTTAGGTTGCCAGGGTTTGGATTTGTGGGAAGGGGGTCGACTGGAGGGTGAGGGGTCAGGAGGAAGATTGACGAACGTTGCTTTTCTGGCAATTTGTGCCCAAGAGAAGGGAGTTTCCAATTTATCCTCAGTTCTACTCATTCCCCTCCTGCGGTTGCTGCGCACACACCTTGGGAGTTTAGGAGTGACGTGGACGGATCTTTTCACCGCGTTTCCACAAGGTGACAAGGTGACAAGTGCAGAAAAAGATTTTTAATTTAACTTTGCCTTCTTTGACTGGAGAAATTCGCTAGATAATTGACTTTCCCCTTCCCATTCTTTCCAGCATCTTTCGTCGACTCCCGAAAAGGCCGATGAAAACAGGCGTCCTCTCCGGTGTCCTCCCTGTGCTTTCCGAGCCTCTCAACTGTGTGGCCCTGTCACAGGACAACAGCTATGTGGTTTCGGGTGACCAGGGCGGCACCATAATTGTCCATTCGACAAAGACTGGTATTGTAGATTATCGAGCTGACAATGTTTTTGCTGGTGGTGTCCTTGGTCTTTGCTATCTTCTGGATGGCTCACTTGTGGCTTGTGGCGAAGATGATGAGGATGAGGGTCCCACCTTGAAGGTACTTAGCCCTTCCCTCGAGTTGGTCCAGACCTTGGAGGGACACAGTGGTGATGTTTATTGCGTCACCGTCTCTCCATCAGGCTCCCACTTTGCTTCTGGTGATGATGATGGGAAGGTGATGATTTGGTCGGAGCCGGGGGAGGGTGGCGAGTTGGCGAGAGTGCAAGTGCTTGAGGATCACACGAGTATGATTTATGCAGTGTGCTTCTCCCCCGACGGCAAGCAGCTGGCTACTGGAAGCTACGACAATCTCATCAAGACCTACAGCTTCAAAGAGGGAAATGCCATCTTCGCGCACACGTTGGAGGGCCACACAGACTACGTCACGTCCCTCTCGTTCTCTCCCGACTGCAAACTCCTTTGCTCGGGAAGTTACGATAGATCCATCAAATTTTGGAACCCTGCCGATGGAAGCTTGGTGAAGAGCATCGACCAGACCTATTTCGTCAATAGCGTTTCATACTCCCCCAACGGGCGTGTTCTTGTGAGTGCCGGTTTCGACAAAACGATGAAGATCTGGGATGCTGAGACTTTCGAGCTCAAGCACACGTTCGAGCAGGAATTCTACACCAGACAGCTCACCATCACGGCCGATTCGAACTTCATTGTTTCGGCCAACAAAAACAACACGGTTAGAATCACCCCCTGCCGAGAGTACCGCCTCACGGGCCTCACCCCCATCCTCAACCTCATTCTCCACATCGTCTACAAGTGGGAATTTGTGTCGTTTTTGGAGCCAAACGAAAACACCTCAACTCTCGAGAAAGTCATGAGGGTACTCGGCGAGTGCGTGCACGACGGTGGCTACAACGTCACCTCCGAGATCCTCTCCTTCCTATCCCCGGCCCACCTCCCCGTCCAAATAACCCCGACTAAATGGAGACTAAAGTGATGCGAAAGCTTAAACCTTGCCAAACCAAACCATTAAACCATTTAGTGTACATAATTCTAAAACCTAAACCATCATATCATCCATATCATCGTCAATAAGCAACCGCACTGTCACTTCTTTTCCAGCCTTCCCGTCAATTTCCTTTTTCACCTTGTGCAGGCAACCTCGAAAAATTGGATTACATCTGGTAACGGTTGGCTCGAGAAGATTCCCCAAATCAAACTCAAGCTCATTCTCCCGATTAGTCCCTCGAATCCATTCCATTTCACAATTGTAGCAGCCTCCATCATTGCAGAACTTCTCCCCCTCGAATGCTTCGCAAATTTCTCCCGTCCTCATTCCCACGCCCAATATCGATTCGCCTTCATAGCATGGGACCGGCCGTCCTTCGGGCGAGAATTTCACGAATGCCGTGGGCCGGAACGCGAATTCGGGTTTTGCATCTTCCCCCATTGAGCCACCCCTCAGCCCCCCCCCCCCAAAACCTTCCCGTCGCTCTTCTTCGCATATCATTACGATTCCTCCACCGAAGAATTCACCCCTCGTCATCGTCATCGTCGTTGTCATGTCATCTACAGCAACAGCTGCTACAGCTACATCTAAATCCACCTCTCTGAACCCTTCCCGCTTCCAGTACTCGACTAGACGAGGGGAGTCGTCAGCCACGACCGTGAGAAGATTATACCAAGTAGAGGTCGATGATAACTGGGCCTGAATTTGCCGCATCGCTGTGATTAATTTTGCACCAAACCCCTTCCCTCGGTTGGATGGGTCGGGGATGGTTACGTACTTGAGCGTCGTTATACGAGCGTCATTTTCATATTCATTTGGCGCAGTGGCAGTGGCAGTGGCAGTGGCAGTGGGGGGAAAGAGTTCGGAAACAATGGTTGTCAAAATGGGGGAGGAGGAGGGAAGAGGGGTGAAGCCTATCGAGCCCACTATTTTGTTTTCTAAAAGGAGACCGCATGTTGCAAATTGGATCACACCAGAGACTGGAGCTGAGGGGTTGTAATCTTTGGGGATGCAGTTGTTGACGGATTTGGTATAAATGGTTGCTATTGGGGTTGTTTCTCTATGAAGCAGCTTGTCGAATTTTCGTTTGATTGGATTGCGTGAGATTGGTTTGGGGATTTGATCGTAGAGGCTTATTTGGTAAGATGGGGTAACTGAGATTAGGCTATAGGTAGGGAGGATGATGGTTAGGAGCAAAAAACCGACAATCATGGGAGTTTTGACAGAAATTTTCAAACTGCCGCGAAAAGAGTTGACTACTACGTCAATCGAAATCAAACTGCCACCAGGCACTCTGTGACCTATCTCTAAAATCCATAGCCCGCCGGTTTTTTTAGTATTGTTATGTCCACTCGAAAACGACAAACAAAAAAGCAAGAGGTTGCACTATGTGGAGATGTCTCAGTTTCAGCCCCAGCCCCAGCCCCAAACTCAGCCTTCCCATTCCCTGTGTCCTCGTTCTCCTCCTTGTGCATTTCTTGTGGCTGCAACCCCTACCCCACCCCAAGAAAGTCTCGTTCTTCTCTTTCCCCTTCGTCTTCGATCTACTCCCCAAACACAACAGAATCCAACAACACGGCCTTGACAAGTAGATATTTCTTCCTGTGCAATCAGTATGCCACGAAACCAAATTGTGGCGTCCTCGCCACATTGAAATACGGCCTTACGCGATGCCGCCCAACGCCTCCCTTTTTAGATTTTGATATGATTGTCCTGCAGGATCTGATCTGTGCCACCTCACCTCCAACCACAGCTAACTTCATCGAGCACCTAGACCTATCCCTGGCTGGCCGAGCTGGTTCCTCGTACTTTGACCAGATTCAGGGCTACAAGGTTCGGGGAATCCGGAGTCACGGAGCGGTTGCGATTGCGGCAATCCTACAATCCCAGCACTGCGGACTTATAAAGCTGCAGCTCGACTCCAACAAGATTGGGGGTTTTGGGGGTGAGGTGATTGCCTCCGCGCTACTCCACAACAAGTCGATTCAATCCTTGTCTCTCCAGAGATGCGGCATCGGCGTCCGAGGGGCGGAGAGTTTCGCCAACTACATCAACAACCATTGTTCGCCAGCAGACAAAAACACACAAATCTCTCTGGACCTGTCGCTGAATATGATGGGCCACAAAGGCATTGCGCTGCTTGGCGACGCTTTACAGTCTAGAAAAAATTCAACCAATATTTTGGTCGACGTTGACAACAACTTCGTCACTCTGGAAGTGCTAAACGCAGTCACCCACGGACTGGGGTTCATCTTTGCAGTTCTTGGAGGTGAGCGAGCGTTTACAATTTGACGTGCACACGCTCCTGATCTGGACCGTTCCTGAACAATCGCTTTTATATGCGTACATTGGCGTGCACCAAATTTGAGCGTCATATAACTTACCCAAATCGTTTTGCTTGGCGCAGCTTCAATGTTGATGAACAAGGTTAAAAACGACCCAACCCTAACCACAACCCAGCACTACTATGCGTACATGTATTCAACTTCTCTCCTGACCCTCTACATAAGCTCGACTCTGTACCACTCGTTTTTCGCGCTCATTGTGGCCAGAGAAGTTTTCAGGTGAGCGGGGGCAACACAGCAGCACGACATTGCACAAGCATGCATGAATTTAACCCTATTCAACACGCTCCGCAGCGTGCTCGACCACTCGGCGATATACTTGCTCATCGCAGGGACATACACGCCAATCGTGGGCTGCGTATTCCCCCCCGAAGCGACAAACTTTAGCACAATTTTGCTATCCTTCCTTTGGGCTTGCACTTTCGTGGGCATAACCATCGAGGCCTTCTTCAAAAAAACCTGGTGGAAGAAGTACGTGAGCTTGACCATGTACTTGGCGATGGGCTGGAGCTGCGTGTTCTGCTTGGGCGACATTATCGAGCGACTTCCTGTGGCGGCGTTCCGGTTGCTTCTGTTGGGGGGGCTGGGATACACGGGCGGTGTCCCTTTTTTTGTGAGGAACCGTGGCTACGACCACTGCACTTGGCACGTGTTCGTACTATTTGGGAGCGTTTGCCACTGGTGTTGCATATACTTCTATGTATATGATTTATAAAATTGTGATTAAAATTGTGATTATGAAAATTTGAAATCACACTTATTTGCTGCGAGTAATTTGCGCAAATAGGCTTGCTCCCTCTCATTTTCTCTAGCCCCTCTCCAATCATCCCAGTGGATGCCCAACACTGTGAATCCTAGCTTCTCCAGCAACCTTCGTTTGAACTTCGATGTGCCGTTCTCGACTTGTCCGTTGCACCCCCGCAAGTAGTGGCTCGGTCCGTTGAACTCAATGGCAACTTTTTTGTCCTCGTTCTTGCTGGAAATCATGATGTCGACGTTCAGCATGGTGGAGGTGTTGAAGGTGACGTTGCTGCCCTCGAACGGTGAAACCTCCATTTTGTGGTCGATGTTGAGCTCGGTCAGGGTGCTGGAGACTTCCTTGTGTGATCGTGAGTCGGTTACGTTTGATTTTGCCAAGGCTGCCTCAATTTGGCCGAGAAGGGATTCGGGCGGTTGCTCAGGCTTGAGATTCGGTACCTCGATCTGAGCTGCGGCATAAAACAACGCGAGCTGCTGCTGGTTCTCGAAATTGAACTGCAGCCGACCGTCACACGCCCTGTTCCACAGTTTCTCGACCAAGTCTCTCCCCTCGTCCAAGTATCCCGCAATCGCGAAGGACCACAGTGTATTCGCAACGTCCTGCTCGTTTCCGTCTCTAACGAATCGTCCGTGCTGAGCCGCCACAGCCTTGAATAAATCCTTGGCCTTGTGCCCGATCGTCGCAAACGCCCAACAGATGTTGTTCATATTCTGCACGTTGCCACTTCCGGTGATTCGCCCGTGCTGAGCCGCCACAGCCCCGAACAACGCCTCGGCCTTGTGCCCGGCCTTCGCAAATGCCGAACAGATGTTGCTCATACTCTGCACGTTGCCACTTCCGGTGATTCGCCCGTGCTGACGAGCCACCGCCTCGAACAACGCCTTGGCCTTGTGCCCGGCCTTCGCAAATGCCGAGCAGATGTTGCTCATGTGCTGCACGTCGCCCCTTCCGGCGATTAGTTTGTGCTGACCTGCCACTGCCTCAAAAAGCTCCGCTGCTTTGTAACCCAACTTGGCAAACGCCCAACAGATGTTGCTCATCCCCTGCACGTCGCCACTTTCGGCGATCCGCTCATATTCACCCGCTACCGCCTCGAACAACGCGTCAGCATTGCACTCCAACTTGGCAAACGCCCACGTTATGTTGCTCATATCCTGAGTGTTCCCCTCCTTGGCAATCCGCTCATATTCACCCGCCACCGCCTCGAGGAGTTCCACCGATTTCCGCCCAACTGTCGCACACGCCCAAACAATATTGCTGAGCTCCTGAGTGTTCCCCTCCTTCGCAATTCTCTTGCTGAACTTCACGATCTCATTGAAAAACCGCTCGTCGGAGATTTTCAGCTTTCCGAGAGAATGCGTGATAGTGGCTATCGCACGGACACCAAACCACTCCGGCGTATTCTGCAGCTTGCCGATTGTGCTCGCCATCAAAGCTTTGAACCTCTCGTCCGATTTGAGTTTCTCAACATTGTCAGGCCCTCGCACCTCTTTAGCAAGCGTTCCGTAGATGTTTGCGAGGTGAATTGTATTCACATTATTGACATTATGAGCATACAGTGTCAGCAGGCCTGGCACATCCCGCTTCTTCTTCAAATTGGATATTTCGCCAGAAAGCATTCGAGCCTCATCTTGTCCATCATTTCGTCGTTGTGAACGGTTTTGTTGCTGCTGATGCTGCTGCTGTCCACCGAAGTAGCCACTGTTGCTGTTATTGATATTGGGACGGGGGTTGAAATTGTCACTGTTGTTATTACTTTGTTGCTGATGCTGCCACTGCTGTTGTTGTTGCTGCTGCTGCTGCTGCCACTGCGGCTGGTGTTGTTGGTATTGTTGCTGTTGTTGGTATTGTTGCTGGTGTTGGTTTTGCTGATATTGCTGTTGCTGATGCTGCTGCTGCGGCTGGTATTGTTGCCGCTGAAATTGCTGTTGCTGATATTGCGGTTGCTGAAATTGCTGCTGTTGAATTTGTGGCTGCTGCCACTGTCCCCCATTATTCCCCACCCCCCTCTCCAAATCTTGCGCTCCCGGTCCTTGACCTTGTCCTTGTCCCGGTCCCCTGCCGAAACCCTCGCCTCCTCCTCCCCCTACACACTTCTCCAAATGAATTTCGACCTCGAAAGTCACCTCGTTAAGCTTGATGTCAATGACAGTGCACCAGTGAGTCTCGCCAACCCTCATTGATTCTTCCATGGAGACACCCAAGTGTCGGAGGCGCATTTTAGTAATGTGACAGAAGCCTTCCTGGTCGTGGTCAGGGAATGTCAGGACGGCATCGTTTTCTTGGATTTCCTTCACCGTGCAGTGGTAGTCACAGTACAACTGAGGGGTGACTGTTTTGGGTTGTTGGATGCTGAAATTGTTGTTGTTGGAAGGGTGGGGGGGGTAGTTGTTGTTGTTGCCTGTGTTGTAGCTTGGGGGGTGGTTGGGATAGCTGCTATACCTGCTGTTTGGGGTGTTGTGATTATAGTTTTGGTTTGGTTGTGGATTGGAGGGTTGGTGAAAATTGTTGGGGGGGTAATTGTTGCTGATGCTGTTGCTGTTATTGGCCGCTTGTGGAATGGAAAGTTGGCTGCATGGGCCGTAGTTGAGAGGGGGGTGGAGATAGCTGCTGTCACTGCTGCTGTGGGTGTTATTGTTTGGGTGGTCCTGTGGCATTTGTTCGTGTCCATGAACAGGCTCTCCATATCTACCACGTTTGGTCGGCTGCTGTCCTTCTTGGAAATTGTTGCGATAGCTCGCGTTGTAGTAGTTGATGTTGGACTGATTCCTACGACCGGCCCTCAAGCTGTCGTCACCAGAGTGACCAAAACGATCCTGCTGATTGTGATTCATGAAGTATCGTCGAGAATGGAGGAGGGGTTGATGGGGCGCGGAGAGGTGATTTGAAGGGACAACGGGGGGTGAGTAACAATTCGTGTGTTTGTCTGTTGGTTGTGTAAACTATGGATTTAAAATCAGACCAAGAATTTCCTAAGAATTTAAAGATTTAAACGCCCCATATATGCCATTCTAACCTAAGTTTCCTACCTTGTGCCACAAACCCACCACCAAAATTCCTTTCGTAGATATGATTTCTTCCCCCATCCCACTGACTCCCCCCACCGAAGTTACCCTCACCCCGGTCCAACTAGCTGCCCAAAATAACATACTCACCCAAACAGTTGCCCGTGTAACCCGCGACAATACCATCCTCCAGCAGCGACTCCACCTCCTTGAAACAAAACTTTCCGCACAGCAAAAAAGCTCTTGCAGCACCAGCCTTTCCACTCACATGGACTGGGTCAAGGATCAGGCCAAGCTCTCCGATCGCCAGGAGCAGGTGAATCTAATTCAGTGGACTAACGGAATGGAAAAGCGCACCCTCGACCAAGTTGCACCCTCCCTTTCCCCAACCTCAATGAGACAGCAATTGTCTCAGCTCCTCCGTCCTCTCCCACTCACCAAAAAAGCCAGTGAATTTGCCCTCGATAAACTGGCGGAGAAGAAGAACTCGACGGCCGAAATTGTCTTGGAACCATCCAACCAAATAAATGACCAATTTCCCTACAAAAGCAACAATAATGGATCCGGTTCAATTATGACGCGCCACCAACCGTTGCGGCGCGTGGGGGGGGCACAGCGGATGGAGAAGTTGAAGCGGGTTGATCAGCAGGTGAGCGAGCGAAGCGAAGCGAGCGAGCCTTGATGAAGACGAGAATACTCGCAATGGGAGTGGCGGGTTCGCCGTGTTCCCACATCTGGGCGTCAAAAACCTACTACTGAACTAAAACTAACCAACCCAATTCGTTTGGCGCACTCTCCTTCCCCTGTGCTCCATTCAAATGCTCCTCGCTTCTTTATGCTCGGCGCAGCAGCATGATCAGGCGGAAAATAAGAGACAAAAGGTCAAAACTAGTAGCAATAATAACAACAATAAAAAAATGCTCTCTGCTAAGGTCGAGCAAAAAGAGTGGACAAAATTACAGAGGCAGGTCGCAACGAACGACCGCTACGCCGAACTGAATTTCCCGGTGATGGCCCCGCACGTCCTTCAAGGCGTGAGGTTTGACCCGGCATGTTTCAGGCTGTTCATCTACTCAAAGCACCCGGCTCCAGCAACTTCTCACGCCATGTATTCCAGGAAACCGGGGGAGACGCAGTGGGTGCGTTTCAACTCAGGCCACTTTTCCAAGATCAAGACGATCAACCACCTGATTCACCAGCGCTGCGTGGAGGAGAACTTGTACCAACCCTCCGAAATGCAGAATCAAGAATTCGTGGCTCGAGTCAATGCAGGCGAGAGGATTGTTATTGCGGAGGGCGAGGACAAGAGGCTAGTGAAGGCCTTTAGTAAAAAATAAAACACGTCTCCACTATTAACCTAACAAACGTTATTACCCCATCTACACCCCCCCCCCCATCAACCATACACTTCCTCAGCACGTAGGTCGATTCAACGTTCTCCTTGTCGTCCCCCTCCCCCCACAGCTCGAAACTTTTCTCTCCTCCCTCCACCGTGACTCCCACCCCGCCGAACCCAGATTGTTTCCTCTTTACTTTAACCACAAGAGGCTTCAGCACGAAGCCGACCGCCACCCCCTTGTTCGTGAACTCGACGCATACATTATCTACATTATCAATATCATTATCATTATCGTTGCCATTATTATTTACGGAAATAATCACGCGATCGGAGCTGTCTACTGGTGTTATGTTCGCCTTGCGAATCGCGTCGAGCAATGTTGTTTTGTTCAACTCAATCGATAAGAGGAGGGAGGTTCCGCTGTCTGCATTTGCGTCTGCGTCTGATAGCTTTCTTTTCTTGTCCTTGTTCTTCTCCTTGTTCTTCTCCTTGTTCTTGTCCTTGTTCTTGCCCTTGTTCTTGGTTTGGAGATTTGTTTTCGGTTTGCTCGTATTTTGTGTCGATTCGTAGAGCTGGAGGAGGTTTGAAATTTTAGTTGGGACCAATATTTCCGAAGCCTTCTCCGCAGCAGCATCCACATGATGCATAACCCCATCCACAACCTTATCCAAACAAACCTCTTTTTCTTTCTCTTTCTTTTTCTCTGTCTCGTTTTCCTTCACCACACCCTCCGCCTCAAAGTTGGCCACATCGCAAATGAACAGAATCTCCACGTCTTTCTGCCCAAAGGTTTGCTTCAGCTTGATGAACTGCTCGATCGTTGAAACGGGGGTGTTCTCAATCTTCGCAATGACGCAGCCTGGTTTCACCCGGGCAAGGGCCTCCTTGTCATTTAATATCACACTGCTTGGGAGAATGTTGTTGACGAAGATTTCTGAAGTTTTTTTCTTGCTGTTTTTGCACTGCCGCTCCTTGATCTCAAGTGAGAGGGAACCGTTGTTCAAAAGGCGGTAGATGTAGTTGTTGTCGGTGGGATCGTTCACAACGATGTTCATCTTCATCTTGTTTATTCGCTTTTCTATCGAGGCGATGTACTCGGCTTGAGTTGTAGCCTTCTTGTAGATCATGTCCTCTAGCTGGGAGGCAAGCATCAGCTTGGAAGAAGCTGTGGAGTCATCTGTTGTTGCAAGTTTGGTTGCAATCGCCCGAGTCTGCTTCGTTCGCTCAGAAAAACTGAGGGTGAATTGTGAGGGTTGGGGGGAGGTCATCAGGTGCGTGAGGTCGTAATTTAAGCACGCTAAATTTAAATTTGTTCCCAAAATTTCCAAAACACAATCCAGCAGCCTGATTCCAGCCACCGTCCTTCCCCAAAATTTCCAAAACGCAACCCAGCAGCCTGATTCCAGCCACCGTCCTTCGTATTCTAAATGGCACCATCAAGGCTTGCCTCCGAGCTTGACGCGACCAAATCCCAAATTCTATTCCTTGTCATTGTTATGATTCTTTCAAGCGAAACATCCAATCCTGTGAAGATCTTCATGAGGGTGTTCCCGAATGTCCACACCTGGCACATACGCACCCTTGCCTTCGGCCTACTCGTGCACGTGTTTTTAGCCCGGTTCCGGGATCTCCTTTACTATGTCTGCAAGGTGTTCTTCCACAGTCTCTTATCCATCTTCTTCACACAAATCGAAGTGATTGGCCTCCAAAATGTGCCACCCAATACCCCGGTTATATTCTGCGGCAACCACTCCAACCAGTTCATAGATGGGGTGATGTTGATGTGTTCGGTTCCAGGCGAGGTGAGCGAGCGAAGCAAAGCGAAGCGAAGCGAAGCGAGAAAGGGTTGTTAGCTCGCTTCGCTCGCGGCTCGCTAGTCTCAACTAGTGTTCTCAACTAGTGTATGGTGTTGCCTGCTCGCTTCGCTCACCACTACTGCTACTAAACTAACCACACAATTCGCTTCTCACGGGCGAAGAAGGTCAGCTTTCTCGTCGCCGAGAAGTCGTGGCACAGGCGAATCATTGGGGACTTTGCGTACGCGATGGGCTGCGTTCCCGTCGCGAGGGCCCAGGACGGCGCGAAGGTAGGCGTTGGTACGTTGAGCATCCAAGGGACTGAGTGTCTGGGCTCCAGCACCAAGTTCGTTAGCCAGGTGAGTGAGCGATCGAAGCGAAGCGAATCGAAGGAAAGTGCACCACTCCTAACCCACTCCTAACCCACTCCTAACCCACTCCTAACCCACTCCTAACCCACTCCTAAACCACTCCTAAACCACTCCTAAACCACTCCCAGGTCCACAAGGGCGACAAGATCCGTCCCAAGTCGCTCGGGGACAAGGTGTTCAAGGTGGTCGAAGTGGTCGATAATACCCACTTAGTAGTTGAGAATGCGGAAAACTTATCCGTGAGTGCTGCGAGTAAGTCTACCTTCGACGTGTTGCTTCGGGTTGACCAGACGGCCGTCTACACAAAGGTGCTGAACAAGCTGGCGAGAGGGGGGAGCATCGGAATATTCCCAGAGGGAGGGAGCCACGACAGGACCGACTTGCTTCCCCTGAAGGTTGGGGTCGCGCTCATTGCCTACTCCACCCTGGAGAAGAAGGACATCAACGTGCCAATCGTTCCGGTCGGTCTCAACTATTTCCACGGGCACAGGTTCCGCGGCCGTGCCGTGGTTGAGTTCGGGGCGCCGGTTTACATCCAAAAGGAGACGCTGTCCAAGTACAAGGCGGGGGGAGACGAGAAGAAGGTCGTTTGCAACGAGCTTATGGACAGGATTGCGGATGGAATGAGGAGGTGAGTGAGTGAGCCTTTTGGAAGACGAGCATTCTCGCGATGAAGTGCGCGAAAGCTACAGACGGCTACATCCAATGTTTGAGGTGCGGAATTACTTGGGTTGTGGAGGGGGGGAGACCCCCACACCCCCCCCCCCCCCCCTTTCCGCTGCGCTCGGCTTGATGGACGCAGCTCCTCGCTAGCGCTCGTCAGCTTTGCCCGCTGCGTTCGGTCGAGTCTAATTGAAGAAAAGAAACTAATAACATTTTTTGGCGCAGCGTGCTCGTGACTACGCCCAACTACGAGGTGTTGAGAATGATTCACACGGCGAGACGGCTGTTTACGCACAGTGGGAGCGATAGGAGTGGGAGGGACTTGAGCGCGGAGAAGAAGCAGGACATCAGCCGGCGGTTTGCGGTCTGTTACAAGTTGCTTATGGAGAAGTTTAAGGAGGATGGCGAACCCCAGGAGTACACCAAACTTAAGGACAGGATGCTCGCGTACCAGAACGAACTCTACTCCCTTGGAATTCGCGACTTTCAGGTGGCTCAGTTCGACGAGGACGAGCACGAGCACACCAACGAAGAAGAGGTGTCTCACGTTCACGTAAACCGCCGCGGGGTCGCCGAGAACTTTCTCGACGACGTAGACATTCCGTACAAGATCCTGCACATGACCTTCACGGTCATGATTGCGTTCCTGCCGGCGGTGCTGTTGAATTTCCCCGTGGGCATGGTGGCCAATTTGTACGCTGAGCGGAAGAGGGTGAAGGCGCTGGCGGGCAGCAAGGTCAAGATACATGCCCAGGACGTGCTGCTGTCCGAAAAAGTGATGCTTTGCATGGTGCGAGTGAGCGAAGCGAGCCGCGAGCGAAGCAAGCCGCGAGCGAAGCGAGCCAGCAACACCATATACTAATTGTGGCTAGCGAGCTGTGAACGAAGCGAGCTAGCACCCTAGTTGTGACTAGCTCGCTTCGCTTCGCCTCGCTTCGCTTGGGCGAGCAGTTGGTCGCAGTGACTTCCATTCCTTTCACTGACCCAATCCAAACCACCCAACCACAGGTTCTTGTCCCCACCCTGTGGGTGTTCTACGGACTTGTTTTGATTTTTTGCACCAACTATGACCGCGACTGCATTATACTCTTCCAACTCTCTCTCCCCATGTTTAGTTATTTGGGCATCATGGCCACCGAGAGCGGAATGGCCGACTTCAAGGACTTGAGGCCTCACGTCATGAAAGTTTTCCCCGGAACGAGGGCAAGGCTTCTGGCGCTGCCCCGAAAGAGGAGGCAATTGGCCAGAGATTTCAAAAAATTCGTTTCGAAAAATGGCCCGAGCATGGGCGCTTTGTATTTTAATAAATCGGTCGATTGGATGAGCGTTGAGCAGAATATGAAGAAGAAGGAATAAAAGAAATTGAATCTATATATTTTAAACTACGAAAACTTGTTGTCTAAGACGGAGAGGACATTTTGAAAATCAGAAACCTTGGATTTCTTCCTTCCCCCCCCCCTCCTAATCTTCTTCTTCTTCTTTTTGGGGGGAATACTCTCTTGCATATTGTTATTTTCAACGTCACCCGCATTCGCGTTCGCAGTCGCATTCGCTTTCGCATTATATATCAAGTCCAGCTTATTCTTCAACTTGCTCTTCTCCCCGTCCTCATCCCCGTCCCCATCGCCCAACCCCATCTCACGCTCCAAGTCCATCAGCGCCTCGATTTGCCTCCTCGCTGCCCCTACGAGCTTCCGCCCCTCGGCTCCCTTCACACTCTTCAGCTTGACTCTGTCTAACTCGTCCCTCTTCCTGTTTTCCTCCACCTCGCGCATCAGTTTCTCCTCTGCTCTAAATTTGGCTACTTTTCGTTTTTCCATTTCAACCTTCAAAAACGCCTCCCGTTCGTTCCTCCTCCTCGCTTCCTCCTCCCTCTTCATCCAAAGACCCAGCTGAACCTGTTTGCGCTCCGAGAGGACGTGGTAAAATTGGATCATGAGCTGCGCCGAATTGGGGGTTAAGTTTAGAATTTAGAGTTTAGAGATTATAATAAGTAGAGTTTCAAAGTTTAGTTGTGTCGCTCACCTTTCGGATGACTTTGGTGGCACGGTTTTTTTCTACTCGTTGACGGTACAATTTTTCTTTGAGCGCGAGGTGGTTGTGGTAGGATTGCTGAATCACTGTTGCCAATGTCGCACGTTTGGTGTACCAGCGTTTGCAAAATTGGGAGAGGAATTTGCCGACGATTTTACTGCGCCGAGGAAGGCATTTTTAATGAAGCACCAGCGAACCAAGCGAGCCAAAACAAATAGTTTAGTAGTGGGTGTAGCCGTCTGCAGCCACTTCGCGGGATGCAACGCGAGTATTCTCGTCTTCATCAAGGCTCGCTCGCTTCGCTCACTCACCTGCATTTCGCCTGATATTTTTTCGCAAGAATAAATTTTCTGATACTGTTGCGAATTGTGTTGGTGGCGTGGTTGACGCTCTTCCACTGTTGGAGCGCGAGGTTTAAGAACCAGGTGGGGAGCTTGCTGGTCAGGCTGGCCAATTGCGACGCTGCACCGAGCCGAGCGGGTTGGTTAGTAGAAATTTTTTGCACACTTCATTTCATTTCAATTCATTTTCAACGCTCGCTCACCTTTCCTCCACTCATATTTCCAGGTCAAGAACTTTTGTCGGCACCTGGCTGCCTTGCTCACAACTACTAGTGCAGCCAAACCAGTCTGAACTTTAGTAAACTTCGTTTTCAGCACTTTTCTTCGCAGAAAATGTACAACAACAAGGCCAGCACGTTGTTGGTTCAATTTGTTGAGCAATCTGCGGCCGGCTGTCCGGAAAGTGGCACGTCTCCAAAACTTCTGGATGCTCAACGTTGATTGCCTCCGTGGGAGGAAATATGTACGACAATAACTGCGGAAAAACCGATCCAAGGTGAAGTTGGCAAGTTTCTGGTCTAGCAACTTCTCCAGCTTCACCAAGGAGGTGGATTTTATTGTGTGGCCGGTGACTGATAGTTGAGGGAGAGACGCATGGTGAGACGCCGGGAGAAGAGCATTTTGGAATTCCTGCGCCGAGCGAAGCAAGGCGCATTTTAAACAAAGGTTGAGAGCAGTTAGCGAGCAAATGGCTGATTAGGTTAGTTCCGTAGTGGATGTAGGCATGAATAGTAACTTCACACGCGGAGTTTGGTACTTTTCCGTCACAAGGCGAGCGGAGACGGAACAAAACACACCTTGTCGAACGCTTGGATTTCTACAAAATGCCAGTTGGGGGGCACCTCCTGGTGGGGATTGCTGCCGTCCCAAACATCGACGGTCAGCGAGACGAGACCGTCGCTCATCGTCTGTATCTGCGCCGAGCGAAGAGAGGCGCATTTTCAATGAAGCACGAGCGAAACAAGCGAGCCAAACGATATGAGTAGGTTAGTTCAGGAAGTGGATGGATTTAGCTCTTTGTGGCAATTTCGCGCACTTCATTATATGCGAGTATGCTCGTCTTCCAAAAAAAGCTTGGCTCACCTGCTTGTCAACATTGTACGGAATGTTGCCCTCGTCGCGAACGACTCCCCGGTGCGATAGGCCAGGCGTCTCGTTCACTTCGAGCAACCACGGATTGTGGTCATCGTCGAGAACGAAGTCGAAGCCAAGGAGCTCGAATTGGTTGGGGTTTCGGTGGCCCTCAGTCGGAGCAGCGGCGGAGGTTGAGGTGATGGCGAGGAGAGACGCGGCAGAAATTGCCGAAATAATTACTTGGGAGATGGAGGGTGCAATTTTATTTTCCCAGATGGACTGGCCGGAGAGGCCGGTCTTGGTGAGGTATCGAATGTAGCCTTGCTGGCTCCACAGGAGGGAGGAGGAAGAGGAAGAGGAGGAACCGCTGTTAACGGAGAAATTGGCCAAATGTCGACCCTCGTCCTTCAGCGAACACTTCTCCAAATTGAACTCTTTGGAACAGAGGCGGAGGTAGCAGGGGTCGTAACTGTAACACCGGTAGTCGTTTTCACCGTCCCGAACCACGAGAACCCACTGCCGGAGGTCGAACTTGAACTTGGAAGAGGAACAGCGGTGGTTGTTTTTTGTGATTGTGGAAATCGCCTCGACGTATTTTTGAGCCACTCTGCCACCCATCCCACGCTCGCGCTCTAAAATGTCCTCTAGGCGGTAGTGCACCTCGATTCCTTTTCCGTTGGAGGAGGAGGGGGCCTTCACGATCCACAAATTTGTATTCGTTGAGTAGAGAGGTGAAGGGAATTTGGGATTTATTTTGTGGGAGAGAGCGTTTGAGAGCTGGAAGTCTGAATTGGAATGATGTAGGTGGTGTGGGTGTGAATCTAAATTGTGATTGTAGATGAGGACCCTCTCTTCGTAGATACTGTAGTTGCAACTCAGCAGCCTGTCCCATTCCCTCGAGGTTAGCCCGTGGTCGCTTTCAGCAAGCGAATCTCCGGAGCGGAATTCCATGTCGACACTGCATTTTTAGTGAAGCAAGAGCAAATCAAGCGAGGCAAAAGAATTGAGTGGGTTAGTTTAGCGAATCGCTGAATCGCCCGTAACTCCAACGCAAACCACACCGTCTTCAAGCGCTCGTTATTGATGAACATAAAAGCAGGTTGGTTCGGCAAGGCGAATCTTTCGTGCAAATTGGTAATCAGAGAGACGGTCTAAATTAAACCCGCTCACAACCCGTCTGCATTTTGCGGGATTCATCGCTCGCTCACTCGCTCACCTCGGAACTAATTGGAACTCCACCGACCTACGCGCAAGGTCTACCTCGGCAGCATAGTCGATGAATAATTGCGGGGATTGGGTGTAGATCGAGAAGAACGAACGGGCTGCATTGGCCCGGAAGGCTGAGATGAAGTTAGAGAGACCTTGGGAGGTGGACAGGTCGAAGGTGGGGGGGTGGAAAGTTTGGAGGAGGGAGGAGTGGTGGGTGGGGTGGAAGTTGTCTTGGGCGGGGGTGGGGGGGGGGGGGGGGGGCAGAGGAGAAGTATGCAGAGAGGATATATTATATGTCTCGCCTCCTCGCGGAAAAGCCAGCGAAGCTAATGCCGACTTAGTTGCTAGATACTTGGTAAAATTGGGGATGTGGTTGGTCGAGTGAGGGGAAGGTTTTATTGTAAAGTTCATGGTGGTTGTGTTGGTGCGACCGAAAGCGGGATGGAGGGTGTAGGAACGGGAGAGAAGGGATTGCTTTATTGTACGATAGCAGTTCTTGTCAGTATCGCTGAAGGTGAAAGTTTTGTCTGTTGGAGTTTGAGATGGGGGGGTTGGTGTTGGGGGACGGAGTGCTTTCAATTCGTCTACGCGCAGCATGCTGTGTTCTATTGGTTGTGATGGTGATGGTGACGGTGTTGGTGTTCGTTGGAAAGAGAAGGAATTTGAAAATTAATCAAGAGGAAGATAAGCGCTACTATGAGAAATGATTGCAACGGAGAGGCCGGTAACTTTGACCAAAAGTAGTATGTCGAAACGGCTGCGCAGCCGTTCACTAACAACCTATTCATCATTTAATTCAATATTTTATTATTTTTGGTTTGTTTGTTGTCACTTTGCATTGACTAATTTTCTTCCATTTGAGAGGTTTATGTCCGCCCAGAACATCAGCCGAGCCGTTGGTTCAGCTATCCGTGGCGTGGGGAAAAAGTTGGACGCAATTGGGTGTAAATTGGAGGTCTCGAAGTATTCAGAGAAACTGGTTGTTTCGACAAGGTCTGTCCCATTCAAAACTGAAACTGAAGACTCCCCGACACACACACACACACACACACTCCAATCCCCGGCCTTCCCTTCCTCAACCTTTGTGGCCCCAACGGCATCTCTTATCGGGCCCTTGACTGTCGGCCCTAATAGTTCCATTTGGTATAATGCCGTGGTTAGAGCTGATGTGAACACCCTAAAAATCGGGTCGAGAACTTCAATTGGCGATGGATGCACCGTCCACGTGGCCAAGATTGCGGGTGATTTCGGGACCATGATTGGGGACGACGTCACTGTGGGTGCTGGCAGTGTGATCCACGCCTGCACGCTTGGCTCCAGGGTGATGGTCGGAGTTGGGTGCCAGGTACTCGATGGGGCCGTTGTTGGCGACGACGTGATACTGGAGGCCGGGTGTGTAATCACGCCCGGGACGAAGGTTGGGACTGGAGAAGTGTGGGGAGGCAGCCCTGGGAAGATGCTGAGGAAGGCGACTGATTACGAGCTTCGTGAGGTCAGGAATGTCAGCGAGCGAAACGTGGTGCTGGGGAACGTTCACAGGATCGAGAATGGGAAGGACTTTGAGCAGGTTCTGGAAGATGCGGAGGCAAAGCAGGACTTCGACGAGAGGGACCCGGAGTACTTCCAGCCTGAGGAGCACAACATGAACAATAAGGAGAATATTGATAGAGGTGTGGGTGAGTGAGCGAAGCGAATGCGAAGCGAAGCGAGCGAGCCTTGAGGAAGACTCGAACTATGAATGTATCTCGCGAAATGGCTGCAGACAAAATGGCTACATCCACTACTAAACTAACCCACTCTCTCAATTCGTTTGGATCGCTTGGTTCGCTTGTGCTTCCAGACATGGGGACGCCCGGTTTGATCTTCAACAACAAGTTGAGTGACATGCACGGGACTGGCGAGGTTGACCCAACGCACAATAAGAATTGATATTAATCTGAATCTGATTCTACTTTTTATTTTTGATGATTAATTTAAGTTACTTATTCATTTTTGCTTCTGCTTTCGGTTGCCAAAGTTTGCTCTTCTTTGGTTGGGGGTTGGGGGGGTAAGGGGAGTAGGGGGGGGGCGGCATTTTCCTTGCCAGCATCGCTATCATCGTTATCAAGATCTTCAATCTCAAAATCGAAAAATGCGTCACAGACGTCGGCAACATTCTTTCGAACGGGGGATTTTGGTGGCTGCTCTGCCCCAGTGAAGCATTGGAGGAGGGAGGCCTGGATAGCTTGCTGTCGCTCGCTGGTCATGCCCAGGGACGCCATTATAACTGGGTCGTTGCTGGTACTGCTTGCGACACGCATAGATGTTGATGTTAATGTTGATGTTGTCTTCCTTCCCGCCAGGTACCAGGGAGGAAGGGCAAGGTTGCAGCCTTCGTATATCTCCACGCCCCAAGAGTCCTGGATGAGGAGACAAGTTCTCAGAAAGATGCACACGCTGTCGAACATGAAATTTGGCCTCGAGGAATTGTGGTCGCCGTCCACGATTATTATGTTCTTGTCACCCGCATAGACTGTGTACAACTCTTGACTGTGGGATTTGTCGATGAAATTGTCGTCCTCACCAGCTATAAACAGAGCCGGAATGAAGCATTTGGGAGCGTGGGTGATGGGGCTGATATCACGAATGTTGAATTTGGCAAGTTTCTGAACACTGTTCTTAATCATTCGGATCGCCAAGCTGACCAGCAAACTCGGGGCAAACACGCCCTGCTCCCTCCCCTTCTCGACCATTTCCTCGGCTAGTTTGACGAGGCTGGAGAAGGAGGAGTCGATAACCATGCAAGCGATCGTCGGATCGCGGTCGGCGTGCATTAGAGCCGTGGCCGCACCCATTGAGCGCCCCCAGAGAGCAATCGTGCTCACCACATTGGTGGCTCGAAGGTGCTGGATGACACAGTTCAAGTCCTCCTTCTCAAAATGACCCAAGGAGACGAACTCACCATCACTCTGCCCGCTGCCCGCAAAGTCAAACGTGAACAGGGAGATGCCCAACGAAAGAACATAGGAGAGGATACCAATGGCCTCAACGCGGGCGGAGGAGTTGCCGTGCATGTAGACCACAACTGCGAAGTGGGTGCGAAGTGGGTGCGAAGTGGGTGCGAAGCGGGTGCGAAGCGGGTGCGAAGTGGGTGCGAAGCGCCGAGCGAAGGATGTTAGTGGACAGCTGCATAACGCTCAAAATTGAAACACGGTCGCGCGTAGTACAACTCACCTGGGATTCGGTCCTGGGTTCTCTCGACGGGCTCCCAATGGGAGCATTGGAGCGTAGGACCTCTAATCGTATCGAGCTGAAAGTCAGTTCGAGTGAACATCTTGCCGCAAAACTTGAAGGCAGAGGGACCTAGGTGTTCGATTGTATACTCACACCGGGGAGGGCGCACAATCGCATTGCAAAGCTCACGGTAGCCGGCCTTGGCCTGACTCATGTAGGAGGGACGCCGTGGAGGTTGCAATTTGCTACGGGGGGGGACTGGGGGTGCTTCATTGTTGGAGAAAAAAATATCGTCGTTGTCAGCACTGTTATTACCCATATGTGATGGAGAAGCGTTGTCGTTGACATCAGCAGTATCAACGCCAGCTGATGAACTCTTGTTTCCCATAAATGATGTCCGCTGAATGCTTTTTAAAATTTTATGAAAGTTTTTCCAAATTTTCGCAATTGTGCAAAATTCCGCAGCAGCGGATTTTCACAAGTTGAAAATGAATAGAATGACTTTTGACTTCCTATTAACAAAAACCTCTGCTATCGTTTACTATTGCTATTGCTCTTCCGTCCTTCGTCTCTTCTTCTTCTTCTTCTTCTTCTTCTCTATCCGCCGCTTTGATACGGTGAGCATGTCGCCCGAGTCAGACCCCGAATCATCGTTGTCGAACGAAAACGAAAAGTCGGAATTGTAAGCGCCAGCTTGCGCCTCGAGGCTACTAATTGTAGCATGGAGCTTTACGATATGTTCATCGGGGTTGATATCGTTTTTTTTGTTGCTCTTCTGCTTATTCTTTGCGTCCCCCTCGTCCTCGTCCTCCTCCTTTTCTTCCTCTTCTTCATTTTGTTCACTCTCCTGTTCACTCTCGTCGTCCTCGTCCTCGTCCTCGTCATTGTCCTTAACCTTGTCCTCGTCCTCGTCCTCGTCCTCGCTCGAACTCAAATTGTGATCCTGTCCAACCTCTACCAAACTTGCGCAAACTTCGCGCACCCGCTTCTCCCCCCTTCTCACGATGCTGTCGCTCGCCGCAAGGAGAATGCGGTTCTGGCGCACCAATATTTGGATTGCAGCCTCTTCGGAAGTTTCCTTTTCCCACTCTTTGGTTGCAATCATCGTGGTCAGGGAGGGGATGGTGAGCAAAGCGGGGGGAAAGGGAGAAGGAGATTCTTCGTCATCACCAGAGAAGTCGTCTAAGGATGAGGACGAGGATAATGAGGACGATGAGGAAGAATCCGAGCCGGAGTCGGAGTTGGGGTCGGAGTCGGAGGAGTTATCCGAGGAGGAGTCGGAGTCGGAGCCGTCGACGAAGCATTCCACCCCTTCCTCGTCCTCTTCATTGCTAATATCTAACCCATCGACCTTGTCACATACCCAGTGCCTCCCCTTAGCCCCCCCCCTCGCCCCCCCCTTCGCCCAGTGCCCTATTGGTGTTGGTGATTTAGACGGATCTGGTGATAGTGACGGAGCTGGTGATAGTGACGGAGCTGGTGATAGTGACGGAGCTGGTGATAGTGACGGAGCTGGTGATAGTGATGGAGCTGGTGATATTGACGGAGCTGGTGATGGTGTTGGTGAGGATAAATGTGATTCTGGTTCCGGTTCTGGGACTTGTTCTGGTTCTTCTGCGGGAACCACCTCTTCTACTACTTCCCCAACAGCAACAGGGACCGCCTTTTCACTATATCCATCAATTACAAAAATTGGGTGGGGGGGTGGGGGATGCGGGATTATGTTTAGTTTTGGTTTAGTTTTGGTTTAGTTTTGGTTTAGTTTTGGTTTGGCGGCTCACGTCCCTGCGCCTGCCCTGACCCTGCAAAGGCGAACCACTAAAACGACCGCAACTTCAACGCACAATACCTTTATACACTCATAATTGGAAAAGGTGGCTAGTTCGACTGTGCGAGAGTGTTCAGGGACGGTCCAAAAGGGGGAATGTGGAGGTCGTTGTGAAAACACAAAAAAAGCAACGCATGACCGTTTTAGACGGTCAGATTTGGACACGGTGGCGGGATTGGCCAGGTGCATCTTTCTGTGCGAGGGTGATGGTCAGGGACGGTCCAGATCAGGGGTCAAACTAAAAAAAAAGGCAAAAAAGGCGGATCACTAAAATGGCCGCAACTCCATCGCATAACGTCATATGACGCTCAAAATTGGAAAAGGTGGCAAGTTCGGCCATGCGCATCTTTTTCGTTTGAGAGTGTTGGGAACGGTCCGAAACACACCATCTGCACTTCAATGTGAAACTCACTTCAATCCAACTTCAATCCAACTTCAATCCAACTTCAATTTTATTCACTCACCTCCTTACTCCAGTCAGCTTCCACTTATGCGTGTTAAAATCAATAACCTCCGTCTCGCCATCATCATACAAAATCCGGGCCTTGGTTGACGTAGCTTGGTCACCCAAAATCTCGTCAATCTTGGCGGGGTAAAACTGGTTGTCGCCGTCCCACTGAACATCAAACTTTGAGAAGAGGGCAGGCCGGTTTGGTACACCACTTGATGCACGGTTTTTGCCACGAGTTCGAGAATGGTGGGGTCCGGCTCCGTCTACCTCAGTCTTTGGGTTGGCCTTGGGAGTTTCAGGAAGTGGCATAATGATTTTTCTTCCTCCTTTTCAAGACTAGAAGTTCAAGTGTTTTTAATGGTGCGTGAGAGGAACAAAGGAACCTAGGTGCAAATCTATTTGAACTCGAAACGTATGGTGATCGTTCTCGCATAATACATGGCAAACAAAAATTGATTTGATTTCAATTTGATTTTCATTTTTTGCTAGTTAAGAGTGTTTACGAGGTCCCAGCCAGCCAAAATGAACTCTTCCCAAACGGAATTTGAACGTGCCTTTCAGGGCATCGCGACAATGGCAATATTACGGGAATGGAAGTTTCGAAGAATTGAAAACAAATCTGCATCAGTGTTTCTCACCAGAAACCTCTCCTTCGTTTCAAGGCGTCTCCATCGCCCCCCGCCCAAACGAAACCTGAAAAAGAAGAAAAAAGCTGTTTCAGCGAAAATGCATCTTACAACTTCCACCACCACCAAGACATTGTGGCATTTTACGTTTAAGAGCAACAATGCCGTAAAAACAGTCGTTGAGATTCGAGGTGATCGCTGCTGCGCGTTCTGCTCGTTTGATGCGAGTTCGTCGTCTTCGCAGGTGAGAAACCTTGGATCCGAGACTTGAATTTAGGAGAACCTTCCTGCCCCCCCCGGCCCGGCTAACCCCAACAACCCAACAATTGCATGCAATGCAGAAGAACACCGACGTTGCCCTCTTAATGCACTGCTGCCTGTCCCACTATCAAGGCGGGTTCAAGGCGTGCTTGGACGAGTTCTCGAACCTCCACATGGTTGTGTATGAGGCGGAGGTGGAGGCGGAGGCGGAGGAGGAGGCGGAGGAGGAAATTGATCTCAGCAAGGTTGGAATCAGGAACATCAAAAGTTCGAAGAGGAACAGCGAGAATAGTAGCAATCCCAACTCGGAAACAGAACTGGACAACGCCAATGATGCAAATGCCAACAACGAGAAGGTTAGCACCGTCTCGCTAGCAATGATGATGTCCATGTCGAAGGCGAAGGCGAAATCGACAAACGCACGTGGACATTTCCCTGTGTCGGCGCGCTCTTGCTCCTCGTTGTCCTCAACGTACAACTTTGCGAGTTACGAGAAAGCAGGCGGGAGGGAGCTGCCCCAGCTCGAGGTGGTGAGGAGGCCGCAAACGAGGACAGAAATTGTTGATCAGAGCGGGGGGAAGAGGGTCCGGCAATCCATGTTGGATAACGATGTCGATGTTGATGGCAGTAGTAGTGGTAATAGCGAGGTAGAGGTGAAGGGGTTTGCATCACCAGCAACAACGGTACCAATACGGCAGTACTACCACAGCAGGAGTATGCTCCCGATGAAAGGCGACGAAATGGAGCACGACAGCGATTGCGAGGATTTGGAGGAGTCACGACTCATCAATAACATCAACGCTAATGCAATCGACGAGTTCGACGATGTGGATGAAAAGGAGAAGTCTTTCTTTAAAATGTGGAACGCGTTTGCGGCGCGGACCGTAGGTGAGCGAGCGGCGAGCGAGCTGTCACATCCACTACTTACTTACTTACTTACACAAACTCGTTGCAGTCGTTGCAGACAAAAATGTTGTGGGCATATGTGAGAAGTTTGTTAGGGCTAGGAAGGAGCAACTCAAGGCAATGGACGGGCGGGTGGTTCTGATGCAGCACTTCTTCAATCTCTGGGACACTGGGTTGATTGGGAGTGAGCACCTGGCAAGATTCATGGAGATATTCGATTCGGCTTAAATTGGAATTAAAAAAGAGGTAGTGGGTAGTGGGTTGAGTAGACAGACACAAGTTTTATTTATATCATATTTTTTACATTTACATGCCCGCACTAAACACGGCATTGTGACGAGCAATCCTCGGACCTTCCTCGTCGTACTGTGCCTTTGTGTGGCAAACTCTGTAAAACTCGGGGGTGGATGCGAGCATTGATCCTCCAAACCAAACCGCGTAGCGCTGCATGTGGTGGGATATGACGTTGACGTCAATATTGGTTGCGCCTTGGGTTTGGCTGGCTTTCAGGTTTTGCAACCGCTCCATGTTCTTGTCGAAACGGGTGTCTGCGCGCACGAGCGAAAGAAATAAGCGGGGCCAATTTGATTGATAAAGTTAGTTTAGTTTGCAGGTTGTTGTTGAAAAAGGCAAATATTTAATTGGACACGGTGGCGGTTTTGACAAGGCGTATCTTTTTGCGGGAGGGGGTTGCTCAGAAATGGTGGAACTCCAAGTGAGCGTTAAAAAAGAAAAGAAAAAAAAAGGCAAATCATGGAATCGACCGTAACTCCAACGTAGGGAGGTTTTAGACACTGTGAATTGGACACGGTGGCGGGATTGGCAAGGCGCATCTTATTCCACGAGAAGATTGTTAAGAGATGTCCAAAACACACACACGATCAAAACGAACCATGGATTGCATCCTCCCACTCCACTCCACTCCACTCCAAACCACTCACTCACCTACACGCTTCTTAATATCTCGCTGCAATCTCCTCCCAAAATCTTTGAACATTGTACTTCCACCACTCAGTACGATGTTGTCGTACAAGCCGCGCCGAGTGTCTATGGGGCACTTCAGAATGGCCTCGTCGACGACCTCTGGTAGAGGAGTCGTAAAGTCAGAGCTGAACACCTCGGGGTTAAAGAAGATCTCGGGCCCGAGGAACCGCTCGTAGCCAACGTCGCAGTGCCACACCACTCCCGTGTTCTTTTTCATGCCCTCGTATTGCTTAATATACTTGGTTGGGTTGGAGTCGTACTTGCCGAACTGGAGGGGAGGGGAGGGGAGGGGGGGGGGAGGAGGTTGTTGTGATGTCAGTGCATGGTGCATGGGGTATATTTGAGATTAACCCCTCCACAGTAATTCCGACAAATTTCAAAAAAAGAAACTAAACTAGTGTGCGACTGGCTTCGCTCGCTGCTCACCTCCTTCACCATGTCCGGACAGACGTAACTGTACATCTCCTTGACCACCCTCGCCGTCTCCAAACTGTCCTCGGCCGGAATCGGCTCCTTGCGCTCCCGCATGATTTGCTGAATGTAGTTGGTGATGTCCCGGCCAGCTAGCGGAATGTGCTTAATGCAACTTCCAATCACGTAGCCCTCAGCCACCGGAATCACATGGGTGACTCCATCCCCGCTGTCCACCACGGTTCCGGTTAGGGTGCGCTGGCTCGCGTCCTTCTTCGTCCAGGAGGCGGCTAGGGCGAGAACGGCCTGCACCGCAATGTAGAGGCCGGGCACATTGAAGGTCTCGAACATGATCTCGGCCGTGTACTCGCGGTTTTCCGGGGTGTTCAGGGGGGGCTCGGTCAGAAGAAAGTAGTGGTCCTCGGGCTCGCAGCGGAGCTTGTCGAAGATGCACCTCTGCCAAAGTCGCTCCATGTTGTCCCAGTTTTCTATAAGCCCATGGCGGATTGGATAGTTGATTTGGTGAGTTGAGGTGTTGTTCGCGCAGTCATTGCCAATGTGGAAGTCTAAGTCTTCAACTCCTCCCCGCTTTGAGTCGACAAAGGCAGAGTTAGTGGAGCCGGCAGAAGCTTTCGTGGAGATTGTTGTAGGAATGATGTATTGTGGCTCGCAGTTTCCAGCGTAGCCCATCTTAGTGTAGCTTTGGGGGCGGTGCGGGGCGGTGCAGAGCGGGGCGGGGCGGGGGGGGTTGGAGGGAGGGTTGGAGGGGTTAGAAGGAGATGGTCTCAGAAAAGGGGAAGATGAATGAGTTGAAGGGAAGCAGTGGCAATTTACAAAAACTTACCCAGTACCATTGTCGATAACCGCAGTCGGCTTGTTGTCAAAGCCACTCATGATAGGTTGTGGGATTAGTACTGAGATCTTTTCCCAAGAAATTAGAGCTTTTTTTTTTTTTTTTTTTTCCTCTTTGCGTTCAAATTGAAGCAATGGCCATGATGAGAGTATTCGGTGCTTGGCATTGTCCGACCAAGACTGGCAATGTAGAATTTTTTTTTAAGTGAATTTAAGGTTGCTGGCATTGCTCTTTGGTCGGAGTTGGGGGAGGGTGGCGATTGGGGGAGGGTGGCGAGTGGGTTAGAGTGCAAGTGCTTGAGGTTCACACGGACTACATTCGGGCGGTGTGCTTCTCCCCCTACGCAAGCAGCTGGCTACTGGGAGCTTCAACAAGTCTATCAAGCTCTACAGCTTCAACATGGAAGCTTGGTTGAAGAACATCGACGACGCTCACGCCTCTAGAGGCGGGGTCCGTAGTGTTTCATACTCCCCCAACGGGCGCATTCTTGTGAGTGCAGGTAACTACTTCACAATGAAGATCTGGGATGCTGAGACTTTCGACCTCAAGCACACGTTCAAGCTGGAATTCCGCATCGGGCAGCTCACCATCAACAACTTTATTAATTGGAAAAGTGAGCACACAACATTAGAGACACAGGAAAACGTCTTTAATTAATTTGGATTATAATCTACGCTGACAATGGTTTCACCGAACTTCGTATTTTTTGAGTTGCCGACAATGATGAAGGCGTCTTCACACTGTCCCTCACTCTTGAAGGTGACGTTGCACTCCTCACCCTCAACAATTTTGACCTTCTTAACACCTTCCACCATTAACTCCTTCAAGCCCTTCTCAACAACACTCCTCTTCAGGCCAACCTCGGCGACCGACTTGAGCATGATTTTTATCGATACGCAACCTTCGGGCCGCACAACAAGTGCTGCTGCATGTTTGCTCTGCTCGACTTCAACCTTTTGCTTTTTGGCTAGCTTTTTGACCTGCTCTGCTGTACGTGCAGACTCGTCGTGGCTGTAAGGGCAGTTCTCTCCCTTGCGGCACTTGCCCTTTTTGAGAAAATTGAAGCAAGCTTTCTTGACCGTTGTCGTCGACTCAATTATGTCTTCAATCGACTCAAGCTCCTTGGCCGTTTTCCTCTTCTTCGCGCCTTTCCCCTTGGTGCTTTCCTCATGTGCGAACTTGCACGAATCCCCCTTGGCGCAATTTCCTTCCTTCCACCATGTGAAGCATTTTTTCGCCTTGCCCTCCCCGGCCCTTGCAACGCAACCCCCTGGGCCTACGTGCTCGAATTTACACGACTCGTGGTGGGGACATATATTTCGTGTCCACAGATAGCATATTGTACGCGAGGAGGAGAGAGAAGAGCTGGTAGGGTCGATCTCGCCACTGATTGCATCCTTGCGTGATTCGTTTCGCTCTATTTCCCGCACATGAATATTGTGCTTTCGCTTCGAGTTTGGGTTGGCATCAAAGACGCCAAAAGTTAGAGCAATTTCTTTCAACTCAGGAGTTACAAATGTACAGTAACCATAGCCCTTGTGCGGAGGCTCCTTTATTTTGGCTGTGGCCGTGTTCGTGGTTGCATCGTGCGGAGAAAGGGAAGAAGAAGAAGGAGGGGGGGAATTGTGATCTGCTTGATCATCGATTTCGTCAACCGGGATGAGCGATATTTCGTGCACACAGCCATCACCAAACTTGTGCTCCACAGCTAATTTAATTTTTGCGGAATCGAGTTTGGGAGGGATTCGAGATAGGAAGATCTTTCGATCATCGAACAAATGGACATCCATTGGCAGGTGAATGGAGTGGATGGAGTGGAACGCGTGTGAGTTTTTTTTGCTAATTTTTGTCTGCTCCATTTAGTTCCCAGTCCACACACAGGTCATGCTCGCGATCATTCTTCTTTTGCTCCTAATCACATGTAATTCCTTCACATTCTCCAGGATACAAACATTCATAGGATCCACATCAATAACCCACCAATCACCAACTCGAGCCTTCTCAACCCCTCCAACACCTCCTAGATCGAACCTCCTTGGCAATGCTCGACCCCCCACCCTCCTGGAGATCTCCTCGATCGACCAAATGATAAATAAACTCCTTACAGCCCGCGAATCCGAGCTCGTTCAAACTGTGACAGCTTCGTTGCGTGTTGTGAGCTCCCCGCGATTCTTCCTTCGAATTGCCGAGAGGGTCGATCAGCTGCAGGGAGCTAACGAAGACGGGGGGGAGGAGGAGGCCTCAAACCTTATGGCGCTTGCCGATCGATTATCAAAAGTCCTGAGTGAAATTGTAGAGGTAACGGAATCGGACCTTGACAACCACGCAGCTACACTCCAACAAATTCTTGTTGGGCTGGCTGACCCCTCGTCAGGCGAGTTCATGCTGCCTCTCGAGGTGGGCCAGATCGATACTATGCGCGAGAAGATCAAGCAGCTTTTTTTCGAGAAGAAGCTCGGCGAGGGATTTCTGAGCACCGTTGACTCGTGGGTGAATAAAGCAAGTGGTGATGGACTAGATGGGATGGTTGTGATCCTGCAGAAAGTTTTTCAAGCATGCGCTGGCGTGATGCTCTACGACAGCGTGAAGCACACCGAATTATTGAGGAAGTGCGTTTTGATGGATGCCGAGCTATGGAAAGTTTTTTTGGAACTTGAGATCACCACCGGGGAGGAGAAGGTTTTGGCGATTGGCCAGCTTCAGAAAATCCTAGAGACTGTTGTTCTTGGCCAGTATGATACTGGAAGCGTGGGGCAAAGGGTCGTTGCAGAGTATGTAGGAGGGCTAGTTGAGCGTATTAATGCAGTTCAGGTTGAGCAGTAGTAAAGTAAAGGTAATTTCAAAGTTTAAATTAATGTTCGTTCCACAAATACGTATACTCGATGAAGAGCGAGGAGTACTCAGCGAGTTGGGATTCTGAAATTCATTCGGTGACATTCTCTTCGAATTGAACGAGATAGCGAATTTCAAATCTGACCCTCTCGACCAAGTCGATGACTTCACCGGAGCGACCTTGCGCGTCCCATCACATGGGTTGAATGTTGTCGGCAGATTTGAGATTCTCATTCTTTTGAGTTATGAGGTTGCGGCGAGCTTGGAATCTATCGGCGGTGTGGAATGTGGTATCCGAGCGAGCGCAACCGAGCGGTAGAGAGAAACTGTAGTCGTTAAGGAGGTAGGGGATGGAACGTATTGATTTGAAGGCCGCCACGAAGAGCACGTTGTTGACGGTGGTGTTGGCATTGGCATTGGAGTTTGCGCAAAACACAACCAAAGGAGAAGGGGCATTTTTGTCGACGGTGGAGTTTGGAGGGAGAAGGTGGAAAAATGACGAGATGTCACCATCGTGAGGGAGAAAGAAGACTGAAATAGGGTGTGGATTGAAATCGGAGTCAACCCCAATAGACAGGTTTCCTGATGTTACCGAAGGGTAGCAAGAGAGGCAGAAGGAAGTCGCTTCGAAGGATTTGATTTAGCTTCTGGATTCGGCATAGGGAGGCCGGAGGGGAGTGAGGAAAGAATATGGAGAGGGGATGGGTTTAAGTGAAACCTGAAACGCGTATAGGGTCAACATTCAAAACTTACATTTTGATTTGGCACGTTGGGCATTTCACAAGCGAGGCACTCACAATCTCCAAATCACGCGTATTGCCACCTTTGACCATCCGTCGGACCCAATATGGCAACCAATGGGCACCACGAGTGGCTCAAGAAGCGTGATTGGCCCGCGGTAGTAGGAGCCATCCTTAACCCAGATCGGGACTTAGATTTGCTCGAAAAAAAGTACAAGGAGAGAGATGAGCATGGACGACTGCCACATCATTGGCTCGCAGCGAAAGCTCAGACACACACACATGCTCTTGCCCATGTGGGCGTGCAGTCGATTTGCTGGAATCCAGAGGCCCTCACCACACGAGACAAGGAAGGCAAAACTCCCCTCGACATTGCCAGTAGGAGTGGAGCCTGTGCTGAGATCATCGGCTTGCTCTCCCTCACTCCCGAGGAAGTTCGTTCGTTGGGTTGGAAGGGGATGTACCGCTTGTACGCACCAGTGGCTTATTGGAAGGTTGAGATGCATGAGTGGATCAGATCACGATCGTATGCAGACTGCCACAAGATCTTCAATGAGCACGATGACGAGTTGGTGCGTGAAGTGCTCAAATACTACAATTCTAATCTTCTTCGAATAGTTGCTTGCTGTAGCCAGGTATACAGCGACTCCCTCGTGTTTCTTGCTCTTCGAATGATCCATCGGAACCCACTTGCCCTCTCCGATAAGGACACAAAA
>BRYC01000157.1:28737-46784 GCA_030267985.1 Parmales sp. scaly parma | reverse complement strand
GCAACTCTCCACAATCCATCACGCTGGTCCCACCACTGCCTACAAAGTAAATAGCGTTGACGAGCAAGGAATTGAAGTGCATGATAACACAATAACGGCAATTGATCTCCAAGTCTCGAATTGCTCGACCAGCCAGCTCGCTCAACCAACGCTTCACGGGGCTAATTGCCTGATGCAGCAACTGCAAAGTCAGGTTCCACGGCGAGAGCTGATAGCGTTCGCAAAACTCGTTAACTGACTTGACAATTGTCCCGTCCATCTCAATCGACCAAGTGTCACCGCCTAGGATTTCTGCGAATTCGTCAATAGAGATCCTTGGGACTTTCTCCTCCTCCCCTCTCTCCCTTCCGTTTGCTTCAGCAGTTTTTCCGACACCACTTCCAATTTCGATACAAGTCATTCCCGGGTCAAATTCTTTGTCCCCTTCGTTACCCTCTCCTCGCGCGGTGGTCACAAAGTAACCAAACTTGCCTTTCTGTTCTATAATTTCGCTGTCCCTCACAAACCAAGCTCCGTTCTCTCCGTCCACGTGGATCCACAGCATACCATTGCTCACCCCCACCACTCTAGCGTTTCCTCTCCCGCAACTTATAATTTCGTCCCCCTTTACCCCGTACTTTTCCAGAGCATCCTCGCTCCTATCAAACATCAGCTCGAAACCGCACAGTGTCATGTGCCGCAGACCCGTCCCTGTTGACCAGACGCAAAACGTATTGAACACCGTCGCCAACATTTTCGCATTTTCGTCTTTCCTCCACACATTCGAATTTTCCATCGTCTTCATCAACCCCATCAACTTGAAGAAGCTCCGCACATTGTCCAAATCACAGCTTCCTGGACTTCCTTCGACGACCAACCCAGCTTCAGGGCAGTGAAATCCACCTCGCACGAGGCTGACCCGTTGACCCTGGTTGTAGAAGGCGACTGCCGGAAACAGCTCTCCGGTCAACCCGTCGAAAGCGACGCCCATCTCTTCTCCGTTACGGCTGAACGACAGCGTGCCCTTGTCCAAGTCCAGGCACACACCGATGACGTCTCCCTGCCCAAAACGCTCGCCGAACACTTTCACCTTGCTCCTTTTGTGATAGAGCGCCCTGTCGCCAATGTAACCCCAGCCAAAATCATCTCCTCCTAAGAATGTAGCCGTATCGGCGTGCTTGGTTGCTACACCGATGAACAGGTAGGCCGTTTGGCTTTTGTCTACCCTGATTTCCCAGCAGTTTCTCCCACTGATGAAGGGTGTGCTGCCCATTACCGTGCTCCAATTTTCGTTGCTGCCGAAACTGGCACTCAGTCCATCGGTCGAAACAAAAATGTTCGGACCGCTGTTTGCCCTATCAAAAGTGAAGGCAATCCCCGGTGCGCTCTTCTCCACAACTGGCTCGCACCACTCGCCGCGAATTCCAGTTGCGGATATTGCCCTCGCCCGACAGTAATACTGCCTCAGCGGCAGCAAATTTTCTACCAAGCACTCCTCGTCGTGCCCACTGTAAATGTTGATAAATCTCAGCTTGTCTTGCGCATCGTTCAAGTTCGTGTTGGTGGCAAGTTCGACTTCGTACCTGGCGCAGCTCACATATCCAGCAGGACGATCCCAGCAAACGCTTATGGCATTTTCGCTCAAGATCGTCATCTGAAGGTTTTGAACAATTGCAGAAAATGTTTCTTCGATTTTTGTTTGCGCTGTTACCACTTTATTGTGCTGGTCGATGTTGTCAAATAAGTCGCAAACAGCAATCACGAGATTTGTCATTTTTTTAGTGTAAACGGAGACGAAAATTCTCTCTTGTCTGCGCTCCTCACTCGCCCTTTGGTTGGCGATTCTTTTCATTCTCCCCAAGGGAATGAAATTGTTGATTAGCTGTCTCATTTCGTTGGGAGTTGGAGGACTGTTGCTATTGCTGTCGTCGTTGCTGTCGTTGTTGCTACTGCTGGTGCCAAAATCTCCAGTACTATTCTCGATCGTCGCCAAATTATCCCGCAACTTGTCAGTTTTTGTTTTCACGCATTCAATCCAACCAACGACAACCCTCCACAAAAGATGCATGACGGCCTCCTTGATGGGCATGTTGGCGCTCATCAAGCACGCGCTGAGGCGCTGGAACGTGCTTCTTGTGTACATAATTTGAATCTTGTTGTCCAAAAGCAAAGTTAGAAGCCAGAGCGCAAGCTCAAGATTTGGTTGCAGCAGAGCCTGCGAATCGCTAGCGGACAAATTCCTTGCGCCCCACATCATGTCACTAAACGAATCAATGCTAGCAGCAGCTTCTACGTCTTCCAAGCAGCTGTGCAGAACAGTGAAACTGAAAGTGGTCACCCCCCCTCTCCTTGCGAGAATTTCTGAAACCAAAAATTTCTCGAAGATAATTGTTGGCGATTGTAGCAACATCAAGGTTGTGCTGTTTGTGCCTAAATCTCTCGCGCTGTCGTGGGTGAAGATTCCCTCATTTTGTTTCTCGATAACTGGGAATTGCTTTCCGCGGAAGCAAGTTACTTTAAGGGCGTGAACAAAGGCGGATGCAGATCCGAATACGTCATCAATTTGACTATCTTCATCTCCATCATCATCGTTTTTCAATCCGTCATTTTTTTTGTTGTTTTTCTCTTGCAGCAGCTGCAATAATATTGCTCTACTGTGCAAAATAGCGAGTATTTTTTCACTCTGAAGGTAGCAATCGAACAAGCTAGTCAAGTCAAGGTTGGTCATTTCGTACTCGTACTCAACCAACTTTTTTTTTGCGTACTGACTGCCGCTCCCATTTTCTTCAACACATTCTCCAGCGATTTTACCCCGGTCTGGACCCCTATCAGCAATTGGTTCTGAATCGACATTTGCACCGAAACTCGTCCTGAATTCAACATCCAGCATGAATTCACCGTGGAGACACTTTGTAAAGTAATTTTCGTTGTAAACACTTCTTGCACCCTCCGCTTCCAAGTTATCGACTAGCTGAGCTCTGTGATTTTCCACGTCGTCAGTGTCATTGCTCTGAACGAGGTTCTTTATTTCCTCGTTGGCAGCATAATCCGTAAGCAACCTTCCCTCCGATCTATTTGCTTCGCCCCTTTCTCTTTCTCTTTCTCTTGCAATGGTGTTCGACGACGCACTCAAATCGTCGTTGTTGCATTTTTCCACATTTTCTTTCATCTCCTTTTCTGCCGCGGTGTCTTCTTCACTCTCCTCCACTATTACTTCTTCATTCGTGGACGCGATAACTGAGACAATATTTGCACTCTCTTCCAAATCCATCACTTGCTCCCTGGTGAGTTCAATCTCGTTAATTAGTGAAACACCCGGCTGCATGCTACCCAAAAAGTCCAAGTTGTCCACTATCCACGTGCTAGCATACTCAACGTCGTTGCCCGTTTCCCTCAAAGCTAACTCGCACCACTCTCTGCGAAAGCCCATGTCCATTAGCTGTTCGATTGGCGAGCAGATATCGTTGTTGTTGTTGATATGTTGCTGCTGTTGTTGCTCCTGGTGCACCAGCTGTTGCTCTCGCTGTTCGTATTGATTGTCACCGCCGTCATTAGCACTCTCGATATTTTCCTCGCTCAGTAAATGGAATAAGTGACAATTGTCGATGTGACTTGCCAATTGAAACAAAGTACTGTCGCCATTTTTATAGAAGCAAATGGGGCAACAGTGTTTACTCCTCGTGTCCCCGTGAAGCTCCAGTACGTGTTCAGCAAGTTCTCCATCCAAAGAGCACTCACAATTGCAGATTGGACACGTCAACTTGACTTGTTTCACGATGGTGGTGTCTTCATCGTTATTAAAAGAACTCGCTGTGCTGTTATCGAGCGCATCCAAAACCGCGCCATGTCGGTTTTTTATTCTCGTCGCGAAAGACATGCTGCGACAAATCTTCTCCATCGCATTTTCTTGTTTTTCAAGGCTATTATTTTGAAAAAGTCGTCTCTTCAGTGAAAAGACTTGATGCTCAACCTCGTCAAGAGTGGTAAATGTACGCGAACCCTCATCGGCAGCAGTTACGCTGAGCGATGTGATATTTTGTAGCAAGCCCGGAATTTCGCACAAAATTGAAGCCCACGCCTCATCCAACGACAGCTTGTACAGCATCTGTGTGAACGTGGACCGAATCTGGTGGAACTTTATCGAGTCAAAGACCAAGTTTTGCCTCGATTGCTGCTTGTTAATTATAACTTTTGCTTCTTGAAGACTTTTTCCGTTTTGGAAATCTTCAGAGAAGCTCGTGTCGTCGTCGCCTACTTCGAGAGTGGTAGGTGTCTCTTCCACACCCTTTTTGCTGTCCTCGTGACCCCTGTCTTTGAGGCAATTTTCTTCTTTATCGCTTTCAACGTCACCACTTTCGCAATTGCTCGGATTGCTCAAGAACTGCATCGCCAGTGGAAAGACCAGTTCTTCCATCAATTTGCTCTCCTTGATGATCGACCAGTCCGAAATGCCCCTTGCACAATCGTGGCGGTGGTGCACGCTTACGTTCTCAACGTTAATTTTTAGTAAACTACTTGCAACGTTGTTGACGTCGCTACTTTTGTCTTCAGCAGCGTTGGGCGCAATTGGTTGAGGCGCGTCCAAATGAATCTCGTTTTCGGTGTTATTTAGTAAAACTTGAGTGAATTTGCGATTCTGGCAAAAATTGATCATCGTTGCACTAACATCTGTGTGAGCCAGTTGAACGGGGATGCCTGGACGCAAGCGTTCCGCGTGACCCCCCAAAATAAGGAGAGATGCAATTCTTTCAGAGCCAATGAGTGGATTACTGCAACTCTCGAGAAACGTGTCGACGGAAAATTTTATTTTTCCGCCCATTATATTTCTCATCGTGTTGCACAACGTTCTGTTCCAATTCTTGCTCTGGCCGAACAATTTCTGACACAAGAACACAATTTCGGACGACAGCGTTGACAAGTCATCAAGAGTTTTTGAGGGGAGCAAAAGTTGTGTATCGAAAAATGGTCTCGTGGCTTGTTCTCCAGTGCCACTGCCAACACCGCAGTCTGCGTTTTTGTTCGCATGATTCACGTTGGAAACGTTCTCACCACTCTCGACGGCCTTGATGCTGCGCGTCCCGCTATTCTGCACTCCGCCAGGCTCACAACAGCTGCGAACCGAACTCGGACAGTGCAACAAAAAGTCTGCGAAAGTTGACATGCAATTTCTCAAGAATAACTTGTCTTGTGAGCTGGTGC
Source organism: Parmales sp. scaly parma (assembly GCA_030267985.1). Lineage (NCBI taxonomy): Eukaryota > Bolidophyceae > Parmales > Parmales sp. scaly parma. The sequence goes on along the minus strand of BRYC01000157.1, from coordinate 41,606 downwards.
CCTTCATCTCGACACCTCCTTTGCCCCCCCCCTCATCCCTTTCGCCACCATCGTTGTCTTGGCGCCAGACTGAAAGACCAACCAGACGAAACAAATATTTTTGAAAAATGCCTCCTCCCATATCGTCATCACCCTTGGCGGTCTCGTTGACCTCGTTGTTGTCTACATTTTCGTCCTCGGAAATATTCAAGGACAAAGTATCCATTTTTTCTGGATCTACTGTGGGCAGTAGGATACTCCAAATTCTAACAACAGCCTGCTGCATCCGACTCGTTCCATGGACAAAGAGGTAAAATAAAATGTTCAACCACTTCTTCGAGCTCAAGATGTTTGCTCCAGCGCTCGACTCGCAAACCAAGTAGAGGCAGGTGCACATCTGGTAGCAGGTACTGTCACTAGCAGAGCACGTTTCTGGTGGCCCTTCGTCGCAAACGATTCGAACGTGTATGGGGCTCAGAGCCCTGCTGAAAAACCTTAAATTGGCCAAAGTTCCTTCGAAGCCACCGATAACACCGTCGAGTTGCACGCTGTCCTTTGGCACCTTTCCGATGTGAAGGGCGTGCCTCGAGCGGTTTGGCGAGAAAATTGCGTGGCTTCTCTGACAGTCACAGCTGCCATTATAAAAGAGTTTCAACTTGTTTGCGTCGCTCACCAGCGCAACATGTGTCCAAACGTTTAGAGGAATGGCGCTGTTCGAAACCAGCAGAGGGCAAGTGACGCTATGGCCAACTTCGATCTTCCTGTCGTTGGGCCGCAAGAGAACGAGTGGCCACCGCTCGTTCTTGTAACCTCGCACGATCAAACTGCGGTGCTTTCCAGTCGCGTCCTGGGACAAGTTCACCCAAAAAGCAACACTAAAATCGTCACCTTTCGCATTTTGTATTAAATGGTTGGAGGGAATTTTAACGCCATCTTCCTGTCCGAATCTTCGGGGAGCGCCAATTAACTCTTGACTCCTCTTGATAGTTTGTTTCTTTTTCTGCAACGATGACTTCTTGCTGTTTTCGTCGGGTGAACGTTGTTGTCCCATTTGTAAATCAATACCGGTGTGATTTTCGCTTTTCATTCTCATTTCCACATTTACCACTTTGTCAGTGTACTCCAACACTGAATCCCTCAGTTCGTCGAGCATCACATTGAAGACTGATTCCAAACCAGAAATACGACAGTTGCAGATTGCGTCACTGTCGTCGTCGCTTGAGCAAGCTTGAACAAACAGAAATCTCAATAGTGACCAGATTGCAACTTTCCCTTCTACCAGTCTTTCGTGTCGTCCAAGTGCACGTGCGGCCGCAGCCTTCTTCCCCGAGCCACGTGAATGAAAAGCGACGCTCCCTCCACACTGGTTCGTCTGCCGAACCCTCTCGCCGGCGTTGTCAATGCTTTCGTCAGCGCCGCTGCTGTTTGCAGTCCCAGCTCCACTTGCGATCTTCGTGGAGCTTTTCGTTCCACTGTTCATTTGCCGGAACACCAAAAGGAGTCTCCTAAGCATTTCAAATATCCCGCAACCTACGAGGAAATGTTTATCGTGAAATTTCATTCCCCATGCCTCCAAAATTAACAAAATATATTTCATGTCAGCTTCGAACACGTCGATATTTTGGTCGTTGTCGATGTTGTTTTTGTTTTTGTTGTTGTTGTTGTTGTTGTTGTTGTTGTCGACCTCATTGTCAACCTCATTGTCGACCTCGTTTTCGATCTCGTTTTCAATCTCGTTGTTGCTGTTGTGATGGTTTGATTGTATGAAATTCTCCAACGAGGCAAGAAACACCGTAAAGATTGTCTCAAATTCCTTTAAGACGGACCGTTTTACGTCAACCGAAGTTGCTTCTAAGCCGTGTATTATTGCATGCATTTGTGTGCTGCCTTCATTGGAATTTTTGCCGACAGTAGCAGATAGATCCTCAATCGAAGTGGTGAATTCTCTGAGAATGATGCACCTCGTGTCACTCACTTTGACTGACGAGAGCAGTTTGCTGAAACCATTCAGTCCAAGTATGCGGTAGGATGCTCTCTTGTAGCCCCCAAGAACACTTTCGAGAATAGTCTTTGAAATATTTACCTCCTTGTCCTCCTCATCTTTATTCTCTGCAATTTCAATCACGCTTATCTTTTTGCAAAGATTAAATATGCCCTTGGCCTCTTTACCTACGTTGTTGTACTGTGCGGAGGTTGGTTTTGACTTGAACGCCTTGGCGTAGGTCAATATTCTTCTCCACCTCAATCCACACACAACATAACTAATAGCCTTTTGCCACAGTTTTTGGTATCTGCTCGATCCGGCGCGAAATGGAAAAAAGCACCTCGGCAGTGCATGCATACACTTGGCCGGGGCGAAAAGACTCAGCATTGAGGCAGCCGATGACACTGAACGAAAAATGTTAATTGTGTGTTTTTCGTGATCTCCCAAACCACCCGAATTTGTTAACAATTGGCTCCTTCTGCTCCAAATCCACCGAGTGACCTCTGCAACCGCTCGCCACACTGAAAGAAGTACGGCTGGGATTTTGTTGTTGCTGCTACTGGAAGCAGGGGGGACGAAAAGCATCCCAAAGCTGGCCAAGCGTTCGTGTTTCAGCATCGATGACAATATCATCCCCTCAACGCGAACAACAAGTTTCGCATAAACCCCAGAGGAAGCCGATTGCGACTGTTTAAAGACAGCTGCATACGACATGTCTGCTCTTGTGTAACTGTCTCGAAGGAAATTTGTTAGGGCCAACCCCCTTTTTTCGCCATTACTGATTTCTCCCAGAAAGGCCGCAACTTTTTCTCTTCCGGCGAGCTTGGGCAGCGAAAGGGTGGGGGGTGCAACCAGACCATGGTAGCTGAGAGCTGGATAAAGCGACTGGTCAAGACCATTCTTCATCAGGGGCGAGGAGACAATATCATTGGCAATGCGCAAGGTGTTCGTCGTCTGCGATTCTTCATCGAGCGTGAGGAGAGTCTTGGAGAAAGAACCGCAGAGAAGCGCGCTCGTCTTCACCAAAGTTGCCAGCCAAGGCAACGTGTGGTTCTGTTTCTGGTTCTGGAATTGAATATCGTTTTGGTATTGAGGATAATTGGTTTTGCAATTGTTACTGTTGCTCACTGAATCTTTCCTTCCGTTCCCTGCGGTGCTTGGGATGGAGAGAAGTTGGTAGTTGACCAAGCTGTCCAGGCGTTCTGTGAGTCTAGTCACAAGAGGCAGTAGCTTCTTGGCAAAAAGTTTGCGATTTGAAAATCGTAGCAACCCAACAATGAGACTGGGGAGAATTCTCCCGATCAAGGATTTTTCGAGTCGAGACAGGTCGTCCTTAAAGACGTTGCTGCTGCAGCTTTGAGAAATGTTCGTCCAGCCAGAAAGTAACTCAATTGCCTGCAGTAAGACAAAAACGCTGAATTCCAACATAGATTACGATCCTTTTGAGATTGGTTGAGATTCGAAAGCTCTGATCGAGTCGTCCCAAAGTGAGCTTTTGTCAACCGTGGTGGATTTGGTGGTGCAAGAGGCACTTTTGCTACTGCTGCCAGGATTTTTTTCTTCAGTTGCCCAGTGCATGACATGTGCCTGCAATGAAAGGATCAGGTTGACAATTTGAGTTTTCGTTTTGATCCTGGTTTTTTCATCTTCAGTTTTCTCTCTCTCGTTCTTCTCTGTATGCAAGTTGGCAACAGGTGTCGTTCTGTTTAGGTTCCGTACGAGATGTTTGAGGATCAGGTTCAGGTCCAAAACGGTTGGAGATGCTGGGACGGCTGTAAATATTCCCTCGTTTTCGTCGTTTTCAAAGTTATTTGGGTCGGGAACGAGAAGACAGACCAAGGAATCGTCGGTCAGGCGCTCCAGCACAGGCCCAAGAAGGAAACGACGAATTGTGCTTGATCCGTAGTCAAAGATTTCGTGAATTAACAATTCGCTGTCGTCTTCGTTGTTCATGCTCGGTGGAAGTTTGTCTCTATTGCTGCTTGTTGCAGTGCCATCGAGCAGATTTGTCAGCAGCTCAATTTGGCTATGCTGTGATGGAAAAAAAAGCTCAATTCCCAGGACCAGAGTACTCGCTGCCTCAGTCTGGACGCAGGTGACATGATTGGAGCAAGCGGTGATCGTATGTTTCTCAATCAAGGTGACTAGAATTTTGTGTAGCCCGAAAAAAGCACAAGCAAAGTCCTCAACCAACCCTGAATTCTTTCTGTCTGCGGGCGTGGAAACAGATTTGCTTTGGTGGTGCTGTGGTGGAATTAAACAATTTTTTTTGCTGTGACCGTTAAGGACTTCTTTTTTTGGGTGAATCTTGGTCAAGCAAGCTCGTACGGGTCCACTCAATTCTTTAATTGATGAAAACTTGGCCAGGTTGGCTTTCAGAATTTTGAGACAGGAAAGGAGAATGAGTGAACGATGCTCGCCCAGCAGCATTGATTGAAGACTTATTGGATCCTTCCTGTCCTCGAAAGCGACCGAAGTCACAATCTTAAGCAAAAGGTGAAAAGTTGCAGGACAAACATCAACGCAATAACGCTCCTTTCTGCTTTTGTGTGATGGATTTATGTGTAATTTATTTTGCTCGTTGTTTTTTTTTTTTTTTTCAAACAGCGCAGGGACGACGTTGTTCGAGGACGGGACGAAGTTCTTGTGGTTGCTGGTGATTTTGTCAACATGAATGCTATTGCTTGTTTCAAGATACTCGTCAAAATCCTGAATTGTCTCGAGGAGAGAGTTGGCAATTGCATTATCATGCAACACACCCAGGGTCGGAAATAACGACGGCGCTGGGATGTGTGGAGTTGAAACCCTCTCCATGTGAGCCAATATGTACAGCGCGGCTTTGTCTTGCCGAATGCTGCCATCTGGCTCGAGCAGAGTTGCGCCATGTGGATCAATGATTTTAGATTTTGAACCTAAATTATCTTTCGACGACAACGACAAGTTAAATAAGGATGTTGGGTTCTCCTTTGTAGTGCTGTCAGCTGTTGCAATCTGCTTAGGTATATTTTCACTTTTAGCTGCTGCTGATGAAGTTGATTGGGGCGACTCTTTCCACTCCATGAACTTTTGCGAAAGTACGGTCTTGTACGAAATAGTATTTGTTTCACCATTGCTGCTCTCAAACTTTGTGGCCTCGGAGGTGCAGCCTTTTCTCTCGAGGCTGAAATCAAGCTCGCTTCCTCCTGTGAGAATTATAGTGTGGTAAAAACCAGCCGCAAGCTGAGAAATTCTTTTGCCAACGAAAGTTTCAACGGAGATAGGAAGGCTTTGCCCATTGGTATCACCAGTTCCAAGCTGTCCGTGATTGTTCCTCCCGCAAACGAAAACCATTCCGCTGGTCGCCGCAAACACGCTGTGGTAGCAACCAGCACTTATCTTGACGATGTTTTTCTCTTCCAGTTCTTCGATTACTTGCGCTCCGTGGATTCTCTGGGTGTTAACTTGACCTAGACCAAGTTGGCCGTAGTCGTTTCGGCCAAAACCGTAAACTCGGCCCTTTCTGGTGAGGGCAAGAGTGTGATAGTAGCCGCATCGAACATCAACAATGATTTCCTTCTCAAGGGTTCCAAGCACTTTTATCATCCTCTTTTGAGTTTCCCCAGATTCAATGCCTAGCTGGCCGTAATCGTTCTTCCCACAGGCAAACACATGTCCGTCGCGGGTTGCGACAACCGTGTGGTACTGTCCACAACCGACGGAGGAGATATTCTCGCCCTTTAGTGATTCGATAGACTGGGGAAACTTCTTATCGGTCATGTCACCATGGCCGAGCTGACCAAAGTCGTTTCTGCCGAACGAGTAGACCTCGTTGCTTCTGCATGCGACAACCGTATGATAATAACTGCAGGAAACCATTTTGACCTGTTTTGTATGAACGAGAGGGTTGTTTTTGCGTGAGAACGTCTTTAATTTTTCATTAAAATTTGCGGATTTGTTGTTGCGACAAAATTGTCTCACCTTCTTGCTGTCCAAACCTCGGACGGGACGCGGTACTAGCTCCGACACAGTTGTGCCATGGCCAAGCTGGCCTCGGTAATTGTAACCGAACGAGAACAGCCGTCCGTCCTCCATGACCACCATCGTGTGCTCACAACCATTGTACGCGTGAATTTGGGCAACTTTCGTCTTGCCCGGTAAATGCTCTATTAAGGACAGCTTTGGCACACGATGTTGGTGACCTTGACCGCATTGCCCGTTGTCATTGTAGCCAGCGCTGTAAATTTGTCCGTCGCTGGTTAAAACAACAGTATGCTCATTACCAGCTGCAACTTGGATGACGTCAATGTCTCTTAAATGCAGAACCTCGCTGTGGCTATGTCGAGAAAGTGCATCGCCGTGTCCAAGCTCTCCGTACGAGTTCTGACCACAGGTCCAGACCTCTCGAATGGTCCGATTTTTGCGGTCATGGCTGCAAACGAAAGTTGAATTTTGTTCTTTGGCGCAAGAGATCTCATACAGAAAAGGTCTGATGTCTACTGTGAGAAGATTCACGGGGTTGCCTTTTAAGTTGTCATTGTCTAGGGCAACAAACAGTGCAGGAGTTGTTTCGGGATCGTTGTTGTTGATGTTTTGGCTGTTTTTTAGATTGAGAATGATGTTGCTGGAAGAAGCGTTTTTGCGTATGACCTTCTTGGGCAAGACCTTTGATTGCTTGTTTACCTTGACGCTTCTCTGAGGAAGCCACTCTTCAGATTGTGGGTCATCGCCAGCGTCCTCGGTGGGAGCAGTCGGGTTGTCAAATGGAGGATTTTTGTAGGATTTCCTCATGGTTTGTTGCTTTAACCTTCGTCGCTCCTTTTCCAAAAGCTTTTCCCCGAATTTGCGGCGAGTGCTGGCGTCCATTTCCTCAACTGAAACTGGTACGTTCTTCTGCTCGCCGTTCTGGTTGCTAGTGTTTGTGTTGGAGTTGGAGTTGGAGTTGCTGGTGGTGATTTTGAGTTTGTTGGAGTTGGATTTGGTATCGAAATCAAGTTTGTGGTCAAAGCCCAACAGTACTGTCACAAGCACAAGTATGTCCGAGGCTTGACCACGCGCAGAGGCCAAGGCAGCCAGCGCAACAACTGCAGCCTTATTCTGCTCCTGAAATTCTGCTTTGGTTTTGCCGTGGTTTTTATTTTTGTTCTTGTATCGGATTTGGTCTTGATTTTGTTCATGGCTCTGGGACTTGATGCTGCAAGTCAATGGGATCGTGGCCGCGCTCTGCAAAAACGACCGCAATTTGTGAATGATCTGGGAATTCGAAAAAATGGGTAGAGCCTCGAGAGAGAGCGGACCCAATGAGCGCAAAACTGGTGTAATCTCACTGAGAAAAAATATCAATTGATGGTACTCATCATTGTCCGTATGCAAATAAGACAAGAGGCTGAAAAACGTGTGCAAGCCCAGAGATATATCGTGAGGAACCTCATTGTTAGAATTGCGCTTGGCCAAACTATTCTGCAAGAGAAAAGAAAATCGTTCTTGGTTGTGAAAGTTGACTGCCACCTCAGATTTTCTTTTTAATTGCAATACGAGTGTCTCTGGCACTTGTTTTGTGCTGAATTGTTGAAGCGGTTTGCATTTAAGATCTCCCGCTAGGTAATCTAGTAAGTTTGCTTTGTATTTGGAATCTTTGGCAAGCAAGATTATTTCATCGTGGATGCTGGTGCTGGGCATGATTTCGAATAACGTTTTATTGCGTTGCTTTACACGTGCACAATGAAGGTTGTACTATGCAATAACAAAGAATAAAACTATACAATTACTGGATGATTTCTTCGATAATTTTTGCAAATTTAAATTAATTAATCGATTTAACCAAACCCTCCTCACTTCCTGCCCAATCGATGGTGTAAGATTGAACGACACAGAATGATATCAAAAAGTTTCGCATCTTTACCTCACAGCACTTCAAATTCTGAAGTTTCAAAACCACTTTCTCTGTCACTGTATGCATTGGATTTATCCAGCAAAGCGGACATAAAAGCCAAGCGGGAAGTTGTTGAAGAGAAGGGGAAAGAAATAAATAATGACGAGATGAAGGAATTCAACATTGATTGAAAGAAAATACGGAGACATAGTTTTCATTTCATTCCTGACATTGCTGTTACAATGCTCCACGAACTGCGTAAATTTTACGACGTTTCTTATAGGTGAGCTTTGGCTTTGTGTGCTATTTTTTATTTTTTTGTTGCGGTAACATAACAGTCCTCTCACGCAATTCTACCCTCTCCAATTTCGTGAAAGAACATTTTTGGTAAAGTGCCAGCTGCGGATTATGGCCTCTGAAGCGGTTCAATGCAGCCCTTTTCTATCGCGCGCTGATCGAATGAACGCAGAGGCAAATTACTTGTTTGGTTTGGTTGATGAGGATGGTAGCGGTTCTATTGACGAGGACGAGCTTCGAATCATGATTGAGCATACTGGTCAGCAAGTCAAGGACGAGGAGCTTGAGATAATCATGAAGGTGTTGGACATTGACGACAGTGGCGAAGTCGACGAGTACGAGTTTTCGACTTGGTTTCTTGACGAGAGCGATAAGTGGCTCGCCCGGCGTCGGGCTCGTGAAGGTGATCACTTCAATGATCGTATCCTCCTAACAAGGGAGTCGATGCGGTTTCAGCCAAACATTAAGAGAGTAATTGACCAGTTTTGGGTGCTGGTTGACGCTGACGGTAACGGGGAAATTGACATTGACGAGTATACTGAGCTCTCGCTGCATCTCCAGCAGGCAATGTTTGAAAAGGACGCAAAGTTAAGAAAGAAGAGATTTTTCAATGAAAAGGAGGCTTTAGAGAATGCCAGAAAGGAGTGGCAAATGGACTGTCAAGGTTACGAGTTCTTGAACTACACGAGATTTCAGCTGTGCTTTTTCCAAATTGCCGATGCGTGGGCCAAATCTCACACAGATGTTGAATCGTATATAAGTGTGCTGACAAACTTGCTTAAGAAAACGTCGTTTCTGTCTAATGATGGAGTACGAAAATGGCGTTGGGAGAGAGAAGTTGAAGAAAAACCCTTCTCCCCCAAAGTTGCCGATGCTGTCGAGCAGAAGCAGGAAGAGAGACAAATAAAAATTGCGAAGGAGGTTAAAAGAGAGAAAAGTTCTGCCAAGAAAACACAAATAGTTTCCAAAACTGAGAAGCAGGAGAAGATTATAGCCATCGAGTTAACAACGTTGGAACCCGTTGTCCACAAAAAAGTTCCAGCCAAAGTAAGGGCAGCCAAAGTAAGGGCGGCTAATGTCGTTGTAGAGGATGACTATAACCCCTTTGTTCCGACGAGGGAGCGGGGAGCTCTCTATAACGAAAACAGCAACACAGAGAAAAAGCGCTTCTTGAAAAGAGGTTTTCACCAGGTTGAGAAAAAGGTTGTCAAGGTCTTGGACCGCAGTGCAGTTTACCAAACGGAAGATTCCGACAGCAGCGAACCAGAAGCTGAACAACTAGGAGTTGGGAGCAATAATCTGAATCGCGCGCGGGATCTACGGCCAAAGTATGAGTGGAGACCAGACGAGAGCTTATTTTCACCGAAAAGTGGACACACGTCAGGTTTGACCTGTGGGTCAAATGTATCTGCCTCGATTCACCCCAAAATTGACGAGGAAGCGTTCGGAAACTGTGCACAGCTAAAAACACGGTTGATAGGGGAAAATGCTAATGTTGCAGCAATGGAGAAAACAAACGCTGCAACATACTACCGGGAACACTTGGTGAAACACATTGTCATGAAGCGAGAACAAGTTTCGAGTAAGCGCGAAAGGGAAGGTGGGGATAATCGTGATCGTGACGAGGAAACAGACAAACGGCGGCATCGGTAAGTGTATATAGGGTCGGGTCGGGTCGGGAAGTTTTTATCTGGGGTGTTGAACGCCAACTCAAACTCACACAAAACATTTATATCCTTTTAGATTTGTTGCGGATAACATGCTCTGGAAGATGCTAGACCAGCTCCAAATACACGCAAGGAATTGCGACCGAGTAGATTTCGAAAATATTGATAAAGGGAGCATCGGCTATGCAATTGAGGAACTGCTGAAGGATTTCACTCCAGAAACATCACACAAAAGCGAGGGTCGGGTGGGAATTAGTGGAGGTAAACATGGAAGGGGGGGGGGGGGCTGCATGAAAAAGAACGATAATTCACACCAAGCACAGGCATTGAACGCAAAAACGAGGAAAAAGGCTCTGCAGAGATTTTCCAAATTATTTGGGCATTTTCCGGATCAAAAATACCTGCAGCGTTACAATCGGGAGGAAGTAGTGAGTGTGACGAGTGAAAATTCTGGCCACATCTCGGAAGATGTTCTTCGTGACGTCGGCAATGACATCGAACATGAACAATTCCGACTACAAGGCGAGCTGGAGAAATCAGTGAAGAAACTGGCTGAGATAATCCTGAGGCCGGACTTTTTTGATGCTCTTCCTGGAAGCCGGCTAGTTAAGCAGCAATCCGAGTTTTCTCCGGCAAAAAAGCGCCCCAATAGCGCTGCTCAGCTTCGCGAGCGAGTTAGCAGCAGTAACCCCCCCCCCGGTGGGCTAACCCCTGCATTGACGGGTGAAACTGGTCTCGGGCCCGTGTACGACTGTCAAAAGGTTCTGTATCCTCCATCAATCAACGAAACCAATGACAAGGTTGTGTTCCAGACACAAGGCATCGTGACAGGCGAGCGACAGGATTACGTAATGGGGTGTTGGGAGGGCAAAGAAGGCGATTGTGCGGCTGCCTGTCGGCCAGAAACAACGGAGGTCGATTCTGTCGTCAACCCCTCGGCCACTGCCGCTGAACACATTCTGCACCCAAAGAGCTCAAATCGGAGAGTGAAAACTCACAGGAACGACCAGCGGGGCAGTGCGAACGAAAAGGGCGACCGTGTAGATAAGACGGGCAAAAAGTGGTTTCAGCTTTCGATTTGACATGAAATTGTGTTTTTTTTTAAATTTCCTAAATTTTCTCTCTCACTCACCAAACAATCGATTCACTATTTTGATCGCGCTCCTTGCACTCGCTGTTTCGTCCCCACCTGACCACATGGCAACCCTCGTATTGATCGTATCCCGTAAGGACGACGTTCCTAACCATCCACTCCTTGTTTTTTTGTAACGGGCTGCCTCGTTTATGGCTGTTTCCCGCCCCAGTCAGACTGTTGCTCAAACTCCATCTTCTAATGTCGCTAATTTCCCCGTTTTCTCTCTCGAGCCTGACGTATTTGCCTTCCTCGAGAGCCACGTAAACGCAGCAGATGTTGTTCATGACAACAACTTTGTTCGCGACTCCGCAAATGTCGACCTCTGTGTTCCTCGCTCCTAGACTTGCCTCGCCGAAGTCCTTGATACTTCTTAGCCAGCTCCTGCCCTTAAACGCGCTTGCGAAAAGGTTGTCATCGCTCGTTATCCCAAGGGTTTTGATATCAGTTCTGCGAGACACGTTCACTTCCATCGCGGAGCCTCCATTCAAGTACTTAACTGTGGCTCCCTTAATGGCCAGGGTGTGTGTTTCCGCGAGGGAGGCGTAGGCATCGTCAGAAACGTCCCAGTAGGTGAGATTAAACGTTTTCTGGGAATGAATTTCTCCAAATCTGGCCAATGTCAATGTCGACACCATTAATTTCACAAATGGTTTACTTTTTCGAGCTCCCCCTTCGTGGTTGGACATCCGGGCACTCACTCGTTTTTGGTAGGCGTCGTTGCGCAGAATTGGCAACCTCTCGCGCCAATCATCAATAACCTTTTGCTGCCGGAAACCCAACGTCTGGTAGAATTCTCCCGGATCGTTCGTTCTCATCATTTCAGCGTAAACCGAAGGAGCATTGGTATTTACTTCAGCCTCCACTTCGTCGTTCACCAACTCGGAAGCCGAATACTCGTCTCTCTTGTTGTCGTTATTTTCGCGGGCTTGGAATTCCTCAGCCTCTGTTAAGACGGTGTTCCTCCCGTTCACCGTTTCTAAAAACTGCTTCGGGTATTTGCGATGAATCACCACCTCAATAGGGCCGAGGTTGCCCCCTCCCGGCCTTGAATCTTCAATCTTGGTCTTAAGGCAAGTGTTCTCTGCCAACCAACCCATCTTCGAATCCCACCTCGCGCGTCGCGTTGTGTTGAAAAATAATTTCAAGTGCGTTTTACATTTCCCAGAGGAGGAGGAGTAAGCTGGATCCAAAGGGTCAATTCCGTCGTCAGAACCAACAAGTAGCGCGTTTCCGACACCTAGTTTTGTTCCAACTGCAATTTTACCATCTTTAACACAGCAAGACAAGGCCTCGTCAAGATGAGCTTGGATCGTGTACCAACCATCAGTGAGCTCAACCTTGACCAAGTGCGGGGCGTCATGGTCACCGCTGCTAAGCAGCTGACTCACGCTCAGAATTATTAGTTGTGTGGAGCTACAGCAAGTAATTAAAGAGGTGGTTGATGGAAGGGGGGAGAGTTAATATTTCTTTCTAACGGGATTTGTGGGAGTGAAAAAAACGGAAGCGGAATTTGAGAAACCCTTTGCTCACCTGCAATCACGGTTAAGAATCTTTCGAATTGGAGGACGTATCGAATTTACGATTTCCATTTCAAACCTGAATTTAAGTTGGTTCAAGACCCTCTCGGGTGTCAAATACTTGTTCGCAAGTTGAATTGGGAATTTTCGTTCCATTGAAGCCAATTTCCAAACAATTTGCCGAAAATGATTGTGCAGCCACGCCTTCGTAAGGAAGTCGGGATTCGCGATATCTTCCCTGAGTATGCTGAAAAAATCGTCCACGCCGGTGCTGGCAATTTTTTTAAAAATGGATACGTTTTCAGTCGAAAAAAAAACGGGCTTTTCGCAAGTTCCAAAGCGGACGTTGGCGGCATTTGTGATTGACACAATGCTCGTTACTGGATTGAGGGGGGGGGGGGGCAATTGCTGTTTTCCCGCAAGAGACAGGCGCAGATGTTGT
>BRYC01000157.1:0-28696 GCA_030267985.1 Parmales sp. scaly parma | reverse complement strand
AGGGGGGGGGGGGTCCTATGACGTTTCTTGTTTTCCCCTCGGTCGCGTTTGAGGGGTGGTTGAGAAACGAGGAAGTTTGGACCGGCTTCGACACGGAAGAAGACCTGTTTTTTTGAAGTTTTTGGAGGCTACCACTCGCCAAGGCTAGCTGCTCTTTCTTTTTGTCCTTGAAGGACGCGTAAGGATTTACGGCAGAGCTCTGCGAGGAGTGGAGCTGATTCTGGATTCCAACAATGTTGTAAGGGTCAACTGAGCGGGAATTTATTGGTTGGTTCACGTTGTTGAACAGAGAGTTCGCTTTTGTGATTGCTTCAGCACTCAGCTCTTTCCCAGCAAACGTGCCAGTTATGTGTGAAAACGTTGCGGTGAGGGTTGCTGGAGAGGGAAGGAGGGGATCGAATACATTTCTGGCTGGAGTGGACAATGATGATGAAGTTTTCAATTTTTTGGAGCTTTCAGAGGGGATGTTTGTGGTAGTGGAAGGCGTTTTTGCCAGTGGAACGACAAATTTTTTCACTTTCATATTTGATGAGTTGTTCTGTGGTGGGGTTGGTACTCTAGCGCAAGACACTGTTGGTTTGGCAGCTGGAACGACGAACTTTGTTGACGATCTGCTGCTGCTGATGGTGCCTCCGGATAAGAAACTGCCGGCAATCGCAATCGCGTCTTCGTCCAAGACAATCGCCTTGGCTTTTCCGGCCGTCGCAAACATCGCCATCGGCGGCGGCGAATTTCCCGAGGAGAAGGAAGTTGCCACTGGAGTTGTTGCACTTGCAGAAGTTGCAGCTGGAACGACGAACTTCGTTGACGATCTACTGCTGCTGAAGGTGCCTCCGGATAAGAAACTGCCGGCAATCGCAATCGCGTCTTCGTCCAAGACAATCGCCTTGGCTTTTCCGGCCCTCGCAAACATCGCCATCGGCGGCGGCAGCATTTTACTTCCGTTCTCATTACCATTTAATTGTAGCGAAGGTAAAGACACGTGGGGATTCATCATCTGGTCGTCTAACATCGGAGGGGGGGGACAACAGATTATTTTAGGTTCAACATCCTCTCGGATTCCCTGGCTCGGGCTGCTATTGGCTCCTTGGTGCTGCAGCTGCTCCGAGGTGGCGATGGCCAGAGGGTGGTACGATAAGCGCCGTTGATCATCGGTTGAGAGTTGTGACAACGATGGAGATTGCGTTTGTGATTGTGTTTGATGATTTTGTGTCAATGAGAGGCAATACGAAAAGTTGACGGAGGGGTTCCCACTTTTTTCGTTTTCCTTTTCATTGTCGTTCTCGTTATCATTTCCATCGTCGTTCTCGTTGAAATCGATTTTCTCATTAGTGAGTGTGGTAGCTTTTTTGACAATCACAGAATCAGTCACCACAATTTTAGTTCCTTGTAGTTTCCCAATACTTTCGTCCTCAACGCTTTTTCGGTTGCCACAAGACTCACAGATTTTCTTCCTGCAAAGGTAGCGATGTAATCAAGAACGTTTTGTTTATGTGAGCTGGCTGTGCAAAGTCGAAGAATATAGAACCCAAACCAGAAATTGGTGGCATTAACTCACCGGGGCCTGTTGATTAATGTACACATGCGACATTGCCAATTAATATTTGTCACCTTTTTCGGCGTTGACAGGCGAATATCCTCAGTTGCAGACCTGCCACGCTTGCGTTGACCTTTCCCGAGGCTCTCTCCAGATAATGATTTCCTTGATTTACTATTCCGTGTGAACTTTCGAGTCGAGCCAGCAGTACCACTTTCCATTGATTATGCCAATGCTGTCGTTCTTTTGCGGAAACAGCTTGTGTGTATCAAGGTCCCCCTCACAGAGAAGAATTTTATAAAATTTTGCAAAATTTATATTTTTAAAATTTTTTATTTCAGGTTTCCTGACATTTTTCAGTTTTTCTTAATTTTTGTTCGTCTAGAATTTGTCAAGAGAATTTTTACCGCACTTTAGATAATGCTTTCTCGAAGTTTCAAGTTCCTGTATTTGCTGTCTTCAAGTGTTGCAAAAGTTGTGAATCCACTTTTTCCTCTCTCGGACCCACTCTATGATTACAACTATACGTATTTCAATTTCGACAAACTATTGGAATATGACCTGGATCAACTTCAAAATCCGGACACTTGCTCCTCCTCCCCTCTGCTAATTTTCGATCTGAAGACCCTCGAGGGTGAGGGTTGGGGTGGAATCCTTCTGCATGCAGCTGGCACTCTTGCCCAAGCGTACTATGAGGGCCGAACGATGGTAATCATTGAAGGTGAGTATAGTTTTCATGAAGCAGAATAATCAGGTGTGTTATATCATTAACAACCTTTTCCGACCTGCACCGACCCTCAAAATAGACTCTCCCATGCCGTATTCAATTCCCCAATCCGATTGCACCGGGTCGCAGTGGCAGTGCTTTTTCGAGCCTCTCTCGTCCTGCGCATTGAACGAATCCGCCACGAGCAAAGAGCTTGCAGATTACCACCAGCGCGGTAAGTCAATTGTTCTCGGCTACATGGTGGACTTGTCCACCGGTCATAAGGTGAGCGAGCGAAGAAGCAGAAACCCACGATTTTCGCTCGCCATGGCACAACGCACAAACTAATCCAATTTCGATGCTCGCTTCTCTTGGCCGCTCATCCCAGTGGATCAATTCGATGCAACAAATGTTCTCCGGCCGTGTGAAGGAGCAAGATCAGCACGCCTCGTTGAAGCACCGCCTGGGCTATTCACACCCTCTCCTGAATGACGCCGCGCTGTACACTTGCCCTCCAAAGTACCGCGAGATGAACGTTCCAAACTGCGACCAGTGGTGGGCTGGGCAAATGATGAAGCGGGTGTTCACTTTGATGCCAGCATTGCAAACAACCGTGAATGACTACATTCTCTCCAACAACCTTTCCGATCGAGGTTATGTTGGCCTGCACGTGAGGAGGGGGGACGCGATTGATTGCCAGTACGAAAAGCGTATTGCTGGACACTACTTGCAGTCGCAATATGGGTGGGATGCTTACTTGGATTTGGCGAAACACGTTAGTAGAATGAGTGGGAAAAGGAAAATATTCGTTGCGACGGACGATCCGGAGGGCGACGAGATGCTTAACGGGGGGGCAGAGAAGAAGAAGAATAATAAAATTAGGAACAAAAACAAAAAGTTGATGATGCCCCTCGACCTGATTAAAGATGCAGTGACGAGCGTGCTTTTTGCGGATAGCACAAATGCGGGTGAAAAGCCAGAATTCAAACTGAGCGATTTTGGAAAGTTCAGTCGAAACAAAATTGATGCAACGAAGTTTACAGCGAGAAATAGGGACAAGGCCCTTGCCCACGCAATCGAGGCCCTCGCTGTCTTGTACCTCCTCTCCAACGGTTTCGTTTTCGTTGGCGCCACCTCTTCAACCTTTGGAGCCGTTGCTTCGATTCTCAACTTCGCCAACGGCGGCCTCCAACCCCAATTAATTGACAACGACCACATCCTCTGGAACAGGCACAACCACCCTGTTACTGGCTACCTCCTCTTCAAAGATTTTACGTTTGACGGTCTGTCCAACATTCTGTCCTCCGGCGAGTCGCCAGACTTTTGCTGGTACAATTCCACCACCGGGCTGCCCCAGTATGACCCTGAGCTGCTGGCTAGTTTGTTTCCGACTCATGTTAGCATGGTCAGCAATGAAGAGGAGGTAACAAAAACTAATGACGATCACAATTCCATATCCCAAATGTCCGAAAAGGAGTATCAACCGCTCGGCTACTCGACCAACGACTTGGTTTTTAAATTTGACATAGAAAAATTTGACTTCGCCAAAATTATCAAAGAGGGTGTGTTCCCTCAGCTAGGCGATAGGCCTTTGGACAAGATCCACGAGATTCAGACCCAGGACAACGTAAAATTGATCCAGGAGGCGGTTAAGATCAACTTGCTGAACGATTCGTTGACTGAGTTTCACGACGCCTTTTGGGGCAGAGTGAACGAGGATGACGGCTGGCCAGAGTTTCGGGACACGTTTAACCGGTTTGTGAGCGAGGTCGTTGCACCCATATTCCCCAGCGTGGTAAACAGTAGGAAGCAGCAAATTGTGCATCAAGTGTTGCCAGGATTCCGCGTCCATTTGCCAGGTGAGTGAGGGGCGAGTGACAATACAACAAACACTACAGCACAACACGGCACAAATTAAAACTCTTTTACAAGGTTCCAAAACTATCTTCCTGACCCACGCGGATGGCGACTCAATCAACCGACACCCCACTGGCGAGACGAATTTCTTGATTCAGGTGAGCAACAGCACGATGAACTCCATGCACAGTATGCTCGTCCGTCCTCTGCTAACTCAACTCACCCAATTTATCACGGTATAGCTTTCCCAATGCACAAACAGCGCCATGTTGTGGGTCGAGTCTCTTCCAAATTTGGGTGATTTTCACCCCGTCGACACAGTCTACGGGGAGCTCTTCATGTTCGACGGAAATAGCTGCCGCCACAAGAACCTCATAAATAGAGAGGTGCTGCCCGACGGCTCCCAGTGCACGAGAGTTTCGCTGGATTTCAGGGCCATGAGCGAAAAAGCCTACGAGACCAGCGTGGCTATGGGAGAGGTAAGGGAGGCTAGCTTCGACCAAAAGCGTAAGTACGTATTGGGGGAGTACTATACTCAGCACAGTATGAAACCTGGGGCGACGCCGCCCGAGAGGGTCAGGTTTCCAAGGGGGGGGGACGGGAATGGTACAAATGTAAATGAGGAGCAATTCACGTGTGCGGTGGCTGAAGCGGTGGACGCGGTGGGGGCACTCATGGGCAAACACAGCATGAACAACCCTTGGGGGGTCGTTGACTTGTTCGAGAAGAGGGTGGCAGCCTACGCGGGCAGCAAGTATGCCGTGGCCGTTAGCACCTGCACCGACGCACTGTTCCTGTCATTGAAATACTTGAACGCCACGGGGACTGTGACGCTGCCGGCTAGGACATACGTGAGCGTGCCAGGTAGTGTTTTACACGCCGGTTTGAACGTCAAATTTGATGCAAAGAAGAAGTGGGAGGGATCGTACGAGCTGACTCCCTTCAATGTTGTGGATGGCGCGGTGAGGTGAGATGAAAAAATGGGGGAGGGGGGGTGGAGGGAAGTTACAGCTAACCCAATTTGCCTACTCCGGGTTCCACCCAACAGGTTCACCAGTGGCATGTACATAACGGGTTCACTGCACTGCGTGAGCTTTCACAGGAGGAAGCACTTGCCAATCGGCAAGGGAGGCATGATCTTGACCGACGATTTGGAGGCAGTGAAATGGCTAAAATTGGTGAGGTACAATGGAAGAGACATGAACGTGAATTATGACGACCAGGAGCATTTCGATGTGGTGGGGTGGAACATGTACATGACGCCCGAACAGGCAGCGAGGGGAATTGAACTGCTAGAGAATTTACCCGAGCACAATAGCGATCTGGCAGATGACACAGGTTACAGCGATTTGGGCAAGTACATTTTCGATAAGATTGATGTGGAGAACTCAAAAAGGCGAGATGTGTGAAACTGGCAAGTTAAGTCAAGATTTTTGAACTGGAAAAACCAATCACTTTAATAGGAAGAAATATTATTTTACACCATCGATGGAATAATTTGTCAACATAAATTTGCAAATTTGAGTTTAAATACAAAATAACATGAGCCTATGATTTTAATCTCTGTGTTCCTTCGCTTATCGGCTGCCGCGAATTGGGCGCAGCTAGCCGGGCCTAGAAAACAAAATGTCGCGACACCATACATGCCTCAGAGCAACTATGAGAATGCTGATGAAGCTGCTCGACCGATGTGGTCGGCGAGATGGGGTCACGTTGCTACAGTTTTCAATGATACAACTCCTCGGGATGATTTCTCGATAGATGAGAATTCTGCTCGCTTGCTTGGACTTCGTCCCAAACTGTTAGTGCTTGGGGGTGATGATAGGGTTCTTGACAATCATATTTTTTCGGAAGAGGAGGCGAAGGGTGGAATGTTTGGGGAGGAGCAGGAGGATGGCGTGGTAGGCGGGCCGTCCGCCCACGGTTTGTTCTTGAATGACGTGTGGTGGTCCGAGCCTCCGATTGGATCCCAGGCGGAATGTAAGTCTGTGATGATTTTGGACAATATATTTTGTCAGCTCATTTGTCTGTAGTGTTTCCCTCGCTTCCTGGCTTGCTTTCGGGTCGCACGCGATAATAACAATTCTCACCCATTTCTTCGTGTTCTTTCCAGGGAACATTTATCCCGAGTACTTGAACAAATACGCGGGGGAGGACTCGCACGATAAGCCGTACGCAAAGTCGTACGCCGAAGTCATTCGGTCGCAAATGACGTGGCAACTCTCAAATAAGGGCCGAGTCTCTCCCGCTACGTGGACGAAGGACTTTTTGTACCAGGGTGCCCAGAAGAAGATGGGGCAGCAGTTGAGTTTTGATGAGTGGATAATTTGCCAAGATTATTTCATTGGCACAATTCCCGCTGAGTACAGATCCATGTGCGACCAAAATTACCCAGCTGACTGTTTGGACGAGACTAAGGGTCTCCACGCGACCGACCAGTGCCCACCGCCTGCACTTTGGAAAAAGGACAACATGTGGAGCCCAAGGAGGGGCCACCAAGCACTCGTTCACAGGACGTTTGGAGAGGGCGGAGAGTGGGGCGTCGGGAAGCTCTACGTTCTGGGGGGGAGAGCTCGAGAGTTTGCGCGAGTTGACGACGAGCGTATGGTTGGAGGGGTGGTAGGCAGCAAGGTGGCAACCGATTTGGAGCACATAACGATCCGGGAAGAGACTCTGTTGAAAAACGATATTTGGGTAAGCGAGGACGGCCTTGGGAAGAACTGGGAGCTTGTCACGCCCGGATGCAGAGACCCCCAGGTTGATATTTTGCTGAAATTCGAGGTGTGGAGTAGAGACAAGGATGACAATGCGTTTCCCAAAAATGTCGGAGCAAAACCTTTTAAAGATTGCAAGACGGACGCAGATTGTTATGGCCAAGCGGTGTGTATTAACCTGCAGGGCATGCACGACACCTGCGCTTGTCCAATGTGGAGTCCGCGGGAGCACCACTCAGCTGCAGTTCAGCATATCTTTAGCAAGGACGAGTTCAACAACACGCAGCATAGCGAGGACTACATGTACGTTGTTGGGGGGTTTGTTAGCGTCCGTAAAAGCTTTTGCGGGGATCATAGCTGCGGCAGCAGTAACTCGTACCGGTATTACATGGACGACGCCTGGGTGAGCAACGACGCCTTAAATTGGGTTCAGTTCAAGGAGTCTTTTGACGCTGAGAAAAGGTGAGTAGTTCAGCTAGTTCTCGTTGTGAAATCACGGAGTCACTGACAAAGGACAAAAATATCTATAGTTTTATCGGCAGAGGAGCACATGCAATGAGCTTAATCAGCCGGTCAGTGTTTTCCAACAAAAACTGCGTTACGGGCTTGCACTGTCTGAAATATCAACAACTTTGGATATTTGGGGGGGAAACGGGCAACAACGCGGATCAGCGGCACTTGAATGACGGGTGGTACGTCAATTTACCAAGAGAACCGTGCTGCACGAAATCCGGGACGTGCGGAAGTCCACTGCAGGTAAGTCACAAATGCGCTGTGATTATTGATGTTGTGACAGATTTGTAATATTTCTTCACGCCAAACAAGATAAATTCCAACACCACCACATGTTTTCCAGACGTCAGATCGCGATAGCGGCTGCTTGCCGGCACGACTGGCTTGGGTGAAAGCGTTCGAGAGTGCCGAGTGGGAGCCACGCAGCGGACACACAATTGTCGTGGAACCCCCAAATCCCAAAAACACCAACTTGCAGCGTTTGTTCTTAGTTGGCGGACAAAACCAGGACAACGTGTTTGACGATGTCTGGAGTTGGGGCGATGACCATCCCTCGAGTGACAATGGCGATTTCAGGTGAAGGAGACTAAAAGGCTTTGTGAGGGCGAGATTCGTCTATTCTAACAATTTCTTATTCTTCCTGAACAGTGGAAGCCAACCATGGCTGAAAGATTTCAGTTCTCAGATGTGGTATCGTCAGGGAAATGACGACCTTCTCTATTTTGGCCCAGAAAACAAATTCGTTTCACCCCCGAAGCAAGCCGCACCGCAGCAATTTTATCTAACCGCGGAGAGTGACATACGAACTTTGCAGCGTCTGTACCTGCCTGGATCCCACGAGAAGCTCAAAGACAACCTCGATTGGAGGCAGGGGGGCATTTTTGAGGAGGTTCCCGAGAGAGTTACACTTATGTCTGATGACGAAATGGCCCAAATGAGGTCAATTGGCATCAATACCCTGGAGGACTTGGTGGAGGCTGATAAGCTTACATTGATCCGTCTGAGGGGTTTCGATTATCCACAAGTTGAGGAAAAGGTGAGTGAGTGAGTGAGTGAGTGAGTGAGCGTGGTGTTGCGTTACGTTGCGTTACGTTGCGTTGTGTTGTAATGTGCGGCGTAAAAGCTTGCTAAACTTGGTGCCAAATATATTAACCGCACCACAGGACAAACACACGGTTTTTCACATTTGCGACCTCAAAGAACTCGCGGTGGCGATTCTGGACAAGTGCAGCGTTAAGCAGCTGCCTGGGTACGAGATGGAGGAAAAAATGCCTTGGAACATTGATCCAGTTTTCGGGGGAGGTGGACTGAGCGAGGAAGATCCCAACGCTGCTTGGCACGGAAAGCTCTACAATGTCGTCGACGAGGAGTGCGATATTGACTGCCAGGTGGAAAACTGGGACGGCTGCTCAATTATTGAAGGAATAGATGCGTCCAATATAAATATCATGGGGTTGGGAAAAGTTGATTTGGTCATGGAAATTCGTGACCCATCCATGGAGGTACAAGAGCTGAAGTGTAGACAGTCCCCCAGGGCGCGCTCAATGGCGGCTGGCGTGCTTTTACAGGACAAGGTCGTAATTCTGGGCGGCAAGGAGACCCTGAACCAAGGCCCGTACCTGAGGGATGTTTGGATGCGAGACGATCACGTCCCAAGAGCTGTCATCAAGGGGGACTTGCCGGAGGACGGCAGCGACAGCACAACCTTTGAGTTTGACAGCAACGAGGCGGGCGCGCACATTTTCGAATACAAAGTCTTCGATAGTGACGAGAGGAGGGAAGCTTTGGGATGGACAATCACAACTGCTGGAATTCCCCCTGAGGGCGGGGCGGATCTGAGCTGGCTCGACAGCAGGGGGGGGGGGCCAGGGGGGGGGGTGTACATCGTTTATGTCAGGGCAATCGATCCGTACGTGTTTTGTTGCAGCATTGTTTGTTTGTTTGTTTGTAAGCTAACATTTATCACTTTCTGCGATTGAACGCAAAAAAACGCAGGGCTGGAAACGTTGACAGCATCTTTGGTTACGACAACATGCATACCTGGGAATACGTGCCCCCGCTCCCCTGGGACCTCATCATTGCAGGAATTTGCGCCTTTGGCGTGCTTGTCATTGGGTTGTATTTCAACTATCGACGGCTCAAGAAAAAAAAGGCCATGGAAAGGTATGCAATCAAGCGTATGCGTAGGAAATTCAAGGGCCAGTCGAAAGGCGGCGAAGACAAAAAGGACGTCGACTGGAGAAAGCTCAGCGCAGAAGATGGCGACGCAGATAAGAAGAAGAAGAAAAAAAAGAAGAAGAAAAAGGAAGGGAAAAAGAAAAAGGAGGGCCTCAAAGATCGAACAAAGAGTAAATCCAAGGATAAGGACCAAAAAAAGAAAGAGAAGAAAGATAAGAAAAAGAAGAAAAAGGAGAAGGAGAAAGAGTCGGGGGGGGGGAAGGGAGGTGGAAAGGGCAAAGAGGCAGACAAAAAGAAGAAGAAAATTAAATCGACCAAGGAAAAAGACAAAGAAAGGAAAAAGGAACGGTAATTGGACGGATTTTTAAACTCAAAATGGTTACCCTATTCTTTTTATCATTTCAATAAACCAATGCTTCTTCGCCTGCGATGTCTCGGCTCACAACTCATCACCTCGTCAATTGCCTCTCTTTCTTTTTCAATAATTGCAACATTTTCGCTGCCGTCGTTTTCTAGCAGCGAGCTCCTCACCGCTCGCTCTACTGAAATTCTTGTGGAACACGTAATTTCTCGTAAACTCGTGAAGCGGTTGCGCGACAACTCATCGAGTTCGTCAAAAACTGCATCTTCCCCTCCACCAGGAATGAGATCCAACGGAATGCGATTAATCAGGCTTTCAGTGAAAAAGGACGGCTTGCTACTGTACCATTCCTCCCACTTGACGCTTAGCCACTCCCTCACCTCATCATCGTAGCTAGAGTAGTAACTTCTGTGCGACTCAAAGATTGTGATCATTATATCATCCTCGCCGCTTGAATACAGCAATTTTTTAAGTTCTCTTGCTGTTCTGAGCGAGTAGAATGTGTGTCTGTAATCCTTCAAACTTGAAAAAAACACACCCAGTATGCCCAATAGCCACAACAACATTAAAATCGTTGCAATTTTGATGTAGTCCTCGTCTCTAAATAATCTGTCTTTTTCTACCCCCTCCGCCCAGCCGAACTCTTGCTTTATTTTTATGCTTGCAAAAACGCTAACCTGCGTCAAAATCATGTTAAGCAGCCAGTAGAAGCCCCCCAACTCGTATGGGTGTCTTGCGTGCAGAAATCCGGTAAAATCGGCCGAAAACCTTCATTAAAATCCGAATAACTAGGCTAAGGATCAGACTTGTTCCCCTTGGAAGTGGTATCCAGTATCTAAAATCTCTTCTAAGCAATTTGTAGAGCAAATAAATAAACACCTCACCCCCCAACACACCAAGCGCGAGTGTTCTACCGCCCATCTGCATTAAGATCACCATTTGAAAGCTCTTCCCAAGCAACTGGCAAAAGCTTAGCAGATACATGCTCAACTTTACCATGACAAGTTTTATTCCACTGAGTGGAATGAAGCCGTAGAAAATTTTTTGCTTCCGTCTTCCCTCCTCACTAATGTCCTTCATGAATGTCATGTAGCTCACAGCCTCACTGACGAATGCCACACTCGTGAAGAGCGCGGCAAGCACGATCCAATCCAACTCAACGCTCTCGAGGACATTTTTTACTTGAACGACCGTCATGGGTATGCTTTCGGAAAATACCTCGCACAGCTTAAACATCATCATTTCGCTAATTGGTGGTACTAGCTCGTGACCATCAATTTGCTTGTTTGTCAGCACTCTATATTTATTGAAAGCCGGCTTTGTGAAAGTGAAAGTGGCAAACAATTCGAGCACCACCCTCCTCTTACTTTTGTGGTGTATTGCGATGACGACCAGAAATTGCAAAAAAAGTGACAGAAATATGAAGATTGTCATCTCTTGAGCCGTTTTGGGTTTCCCAGAATTTTTGTAGTAAGAAATTGTGTATACGTCAGTGGAAACGTCAAACATGCTCATCAGTGCCGCCGCTATGCTTACAAAAAGCTTGTGCATGGTTGCGGTGTGTCTTATCTCCTTCCCAATCGTAAGCATCAGAGGCTTAAAGAAAGTGTATTCTGTGTCAAGCTCGTTCAGAACTTTTTTGCCCAACAGTTTATATTTTCAGCATCGGTAAAACTGATTAGTCTGGAACCAAAAAAATTAACATGACAAAATAATCTTACCTGGAAACTTCCTTTCCCACGATCTGTATGCTCCTTCCTCAGTGGCCGCAGTTCCCAATAAACCCAAAAAACTAGAACCAAGGACTGCTCCATCGTTGGCGCACATCGCCTCGAGGTTATCCATTTGCGAGAAATCCAAATTATTCTTCCCCTCTCCCCCCTCCTCTCCACTTCTACCAAAAATGATTACCTTGATCATGACTTCGAGAAAAGGATGCCTTTTTTTCAATATTCTCATGGCGTGCAAATCGTGAAAGAATGATGCGACCCTCGTTTGTTTAGCGTTATAGGTCCAACTGCGATCGAGAAAATTCCCTTCACCGTTTGATATCAGCCGCTTTCCCATTATTCTTCCGTCGCGTATATCCAAATCTTCCAACCTTCGCCAATTCTGAAAGGACTTTTGGATGGTGTCCATCGTTCTACAATCATGATTATCTCGCATCAGAAATTTGGTAATGTCTTTTCTGTCCTTATCTACGTAATCCTCGTCACCTCCACCTCTGAATACATTCGTACTTGGAAAAGAAATGAGCATATCAATCGTCGTCTCTGCTTCGGAAATTTGAGTAATTTTTGTTGCGACAAAACTTTCATCTTTCACGTCGACAAGCAGTTTCTCTCGCGTCCCAAAAATGGACGATCGTCGTCTGGATAAATTTGGTTCATCCAAATTCTCACGATTACTCTTCGTGTTTGTCGGAGAGGAGAAAATTACGCAACCGTCACTCGATTTTTGAATTTCCCACGTCACTCGCCTTCGAATCGTGTTCTTAACGTTCACACCCGCCAACTGTTTTCTCTCTGTTACAGTCACACATTGTGTAAAATTCTCATGCCCTGTTCCCATTTCTTCTCTCTCGACCTTCTTTGCGAATATATCGTGCTCGCTTATCAAGGACCTACTACTGACATTTAATAAAAACCCCAAAGCGTCTTCCCGCCCACACCGAACATTTGTGCTTAATTTGCACCAGGTGCTCTCTTCGAGCTGCACAACAACTCCGCTCAGAAGTTCATTGTTTGTTTTGATTTTCCTCTCCTTCATCATGCAGGTTTGGGATGATTTAAACAGCATTTTAGCACGATCAACGTCAATTCTCTCTGAGGCGCTCGGTGTAAATTCAAAGCTCGCCTCAATTCTATCCACAAAGTTTGATCTGTTTTCCAAATCAACTTCATAGTCCTTACAGAACTTTTTTCTCATTTTAACATAATCACCCAAGAAATGTGAGGCGTAAGAATCAACCAGATGTTCAGAATTGACTTTGCCCAAATCTAGTTTAACGACGTATTTCAACTTCGTGGATGGTATACTGCTTTCTCCGTTAGGTTCACATAAAATATAACCAAAGGTCCTGGCTCGAACACAACCAAAAGCATCCACTTTCTCTTCTAAGTGTAAGCTCTCGTCAATGCTCTCATAAACGTGAACGATTTTTTCAGTAGGATTGTGAATTCTCTTCCAAACGTGCCTCGTCAGCCATTGTCGCGGTCGCAGACCAACACCAATCTTTTTGACAAGAATGTTATCCAAATTATGATTATTGGAATTTCTAGCATCTGAAAGAAGCACATCCTTCGTATTGTTCATTTTCATTTTCATTCTGCTGCTGTATGTAAAATTGTACGCAACGCACTCTTCAAAACTGACATCCAAAATCGTTTCGCACTTCAAAAATGCAGTTCTATCGCCTGCAACGTTGGCAATGGACATCTTCCAGGCAGGCAGTCAGGTTAGTAAAATTTGTAAAAACAGAAAACCTTGCATCATGTCATTCATACCTTGATTCGGAAGTCTAGACTCTTCAAAATCTGAAAATCTTCAACCTCGATTTTTTCCATTTTATGCATAATTCTTTCCACCATTGAATTTTCTTCTTCACTGTAAACTTCATTCGAAGCATTTCGCAGAACACGCATAAATGTTTGTCTATTCTCGGCATCAATTTCATCATCCCGGCTAAATGTTGCTTGTAACAGAAAGATGTTACGAAACCCATTTGGTATCTGTTGATTCATCGTTTTTGCGGAAAGATTTCCTTTTGCGTCAAATTGTTGAGCTATTAAGAGCTCACATCGTTGAGAACCAATATTCTTCAAAATAATGAATCCTTTTGCATCAGCCAGTATGAGATTTTCTTTCTCGGCCTGAACTTCGGCGTTAAACTTTCCTACTTCCGCTGGTCTGAATGCGTAGATATAGCTGTGACGAGTGCGAAAGTATGAGTGAGTATGAGCGAGAAACGTATTGAAGTTTTATCACTTACCAACCGTCGTTTCGCTTTGTCCACACACTCTCAAAGATCAATCGCCTCGAACTGTAAGGCCAAGGGAATTTCAAATTCGTCGCCAAAACATTTTGATTTGGAGCAATAATGGCTATAACCTCCCTCGAGATTTTGTCGGCCCCAATCGCACCCAGTCGCTCATTCGACATGATGTCCCACAACCACGCCAGCACGTTCTCCGCTGACGCGTCAATAAAGCTAACCGCTTTTCCCCATGAGCAAAGCTCCCCTTTTTTGGTTTTTGTACTCAACTTGACAAACAAACTCGAATTCTTTTCTAACTTCTCCCACCCTTCGGACTCCCTGACATCAATTAACCTTGTTAGCTCCCTGGCAAACAGTTGTTGTTCTCTAGTTATTTGTTTCAAACGCTCAGGGATTCTCCTTACAAAAGATTGCCGTATTTCTTTGTCAACAATTAACCCATTTCTCGCGTAGAAATTCTTACAAAAACCAATGAGGTTGAGAGTAGCTACCATGTTTTTGTGAAAGATGGCATCTGTGTTGTGTTGCGTTAGTAATTCGTTGATTAATGACTCAGAAAGGTTGCTAACTTGCCTGAAACGTTGCCATTGTCAATAATATTTGTGACAAAAGTTACATCACTCACATCAGATGCAAGCGGCGTGATGAGCCACACGCCTTTTTCTTTGAGCTTTGCGACCCCCCTCTTCTTCGCTTCTCTGTTTTCCTCAGAAATGGTGGGAGAAATTGAGACTTTCAATTTTGAAAAAATGCTGGAAGATGATGATTTGGAGTTTGTTTTGAATTTTTTTGAAAATCCGGCAAAAACGCTTTTCGTATGGTTTATGTATTCGCCAAATTGATATTCTACGTCGGCAGGCTCAAATGCCAAGGCCAACGTTTTTTTGTATTCGGGATCGTCGCATTTATTATTTTCTTCAACTTCGCCCCATACGAATCGCAAATTACTTTCTCGCGGTTTATAAGGCACAGGCATGTATTTTTGTACCACAACATATTGAGTACGCGACTCACAAGAACTAGATTCCTCAGGGCTATATACCTTGCGTGGGAGTTTTCCTTGTGTGCGTATATGTGTTTTCATGCGCAGGTAACTGCAGTAGCACCACAAGAAAGCTAGAATTTCTGGAGGGCTGGCATGTATTACCGAGACAGCTTTACCCCACGCGGAAGATTCGTCATCCTTTTGGATTTTTTGCGTTATCATGGTTTTCCTTCCTGGATGATTTCCTTCTTTTTCCCCAACCAATTTTGTAAATGCCAGAGAACGGAGTAATAAACTCTTTTCGGAAGTTGTTAGCGGTTTGGAAGCATTTTCAATTTTCCTCACAAATTCTTAGATTGAAAGACAAATTCTTGTTAGTTGACAAACATAACAACAAATCTGAACTACTAACCTTTTCGTGTCAGCTTGTCAATTTCATCATCTCTTTCAAAGTACTCATATGCTCTTCTGACAGATTCCAGCACGCTTGACAATCCTCTGTTGGCAAGTTGCTTTGGAATGTTACCCTTGATGTCGGCTCTGGAAATCATTGTGAGTTTGCACTGTTGAAAGGGAAGACGAGAAAAATAAAACATCGAAGTGATTTTACCGCGAACAACATTCTGGAGCGTAGTTTTTGTGAAGTTCTTAGGAACGTCCGGATCATCATCATCAACAGAATCAAAAATCAAGAGAAAATTATTTTTCATCAACTTGGTTCCAAATACTGCGCGTTAACCAGTCTCGGGCGGCAAGGGGCGAGGGGAGTTTTCGGCAGCTATAGTTTATGTTATGGTGGTCGTTAATCTTACGCACGACTTTGTTTGGATACTTTTATGGAGACTTTTTAGTATGATTTTGAAAATTTTCATTTCCCCCAACAGTGCTTACCTTGAACTGATTCGTGCCGTTTTCAGAAATGTGTTTTGCTTTTGACTGATTTGACTCAGTATGATACATCCACGCCAACACTTCTTCCGGCGGTGCTTGAACTGTTCCAAAACATCTCCCAGTCTCCAGAGATTCAAGGGAATCCTGCAACTTTTTAGTCTTTATAAAAAACAAATCATCATCAAGCAGTTCCCACCCCCCTCCCTCTTGAACAAACAGAGATCTTATTTTTTTTAGAATCAAGCTTTCAGCAAGACTAAAAACCTGTAACTTTTGTACAGAATTTTGGATGAAAAACGTTCGCCAAGTCTGGTCGGTTGTTGCGCTTTTCATTGTGATTGCAAATTTATTACCTCTCCTTTTTATCTTCTATGGTGTCCTCTTACCTTAGGTGTAAAGAAAGAAAAAAAATTAAAGTTTTTTTATTTTTTTTTATTTCAACACTTTTTAAATAGATTGACAAGACACAACGCTTGAGGGCGATACTATATTACCACTGACATCGACACAAGCGCCGTCATGAAAAAAGACAAAGGTGTCATCTTCTTGCAGAACATCGACGGCTTTGCAAAAGTTTGCAAAATCACTTGGATCCAAAATATTGTTGATGACAAATCAAGTCGATCCAATTTGTCGCGATTCGGAAGGACAGCTTTGGCAAACCAGCCTCTGTTTAGTTCACTGTTCTCAAATTCAGAAGCCAAGTCAAAGACTATAGCGGCTGTCGATCAGATTCACGAGAGCTTCAGGTAAGGAAATGGCACTAAGGAAATGAAATGACTCTTGGCAAAACTTCCATAACAGTTTTACTTACCCTCCCCCAATTCCAACCGCTTACATTCAACAGCCGCCACGAAGAAGTCGATGTAGCCATGCGAACCAGCCTGACGTTAAAAATGAACGAGGTGCAACGGTACACGGAAGAGGAAGAAAGCAATTTCGCAAATGTAAAACGAAAGATTGAATTTGTGAACAAGGCGAGATTTAAGCCAATGAATTCACCCGCTATCTGTGTGCAAATGGAATCTGCTAAATTGGAAGCGGAGAAATCCGGCATTGTCAAAGCTGCTACGACTGTAGATGCTTCCCTGACTGAAGTGCTGCTTTCCTTTATTTGAAAATGAGCAGAAGCGGTATTTTGTTCGGGGCCAGTGAGGTGAGCCACAAGTTTCTGGAGAGGAACGTGACATTGGTCAATGATCACTGTCAGGTGTACCACTTCGTTATTCACGCAGGTGTTTTTCACTCGCGCGAGTTTCTTGTGCAAATGATTTGGAAAAGGCTTGAGCCTCGTGAGATTGCTATTGCCTAACAAACATTGTTAGTGACAATAACTTCGTGCTTTATAAAGGCGGAAACTTTGTGAAAGGAGAATTCAACGCTTTTGCGTCGCTGAAAATATTGGAGGAGGAAAATGGGATTCCACAGACCAGGAAAGTTGGATTGATTATGGTAAATTCTCATGTGTTTGTTTCTAAAAGTCTCACCTTTGCCCTATTTTGTCGCAACACAACTCAGAGCTGGAATTGTCATGCAGGTCGATCTTGGTGGTAACATCCCGAGCTTTGTGTCTCACACCATTGACATTGAATTTCTGAGTGAAATTTCTTTGTTGAGAAGAACTTTTCTGCGCGACTTTGAATTTGATCAGGGGAAGCGACGGAAGCTGATTGTTTCCATTGACAGAGTCCAAGAGGTGTACTCTGACACCGAGAAACAAGATATAAACTCTGGGAAACAAATTCAACAGCTTTTCAATAGAAAAGAAACGAAAAAATACTCGATTGAAACTTCCAATCCTGCCATCGTCGGAGTCCGAGCGCATGTCGAAAACGAGAGCTACTGTCGTTTGACAACAACAGTGAGATGTAGCGGCGAAGAAGCCTTCAGTTTCTTCTGGAACGCGGAAAGTAGGGCGTTGCGGTCCGAGCGCGAATACGAGAGGGAAATAATTACCCACGATGAGCTGGAAGAACAAGACAAGGGCCCTCACAGCCAAGTTCTGCACGTCATTGAAAAGGCGACGAGCAGCAGCAAAGGCAAACACAACCGGGTTCAAGACGAGGAGAGAGACAATTACGAGAATGGTCTGGAAAAAACAAAACCAATCCACGCGAGATAAAAGTTTTACGAATGTGGATAAAGATCATCAAAAGTTGATCTCGCGTACAACTCAACCGAAAAGACTCGAGAAGATAAAAAAGCTTGTGATTGATAGTGAAAACCCCACAAATCCGAAAAAAATAAGTTTTTTAATCGTCCGCAAGCCCGCATTCAGCTCGGCGAGAAACACAAGAGCTCAAGAAGGTAAAAAGAAAAAACTGAGTTTATTCAGGTCAAACAGAAATAAAAGTTCAAAACGAAAAAGCACTCGTAACAAAAACCAAAATGCCCAAAATTTGACACTCGTTGGGGGAAAAACCTCTGTGGATGAGAGGCATTCTAGTGTTGAAATTGGGGATCAAAGAAAACTATCTGCCAGCAACCGTCGATCCTTTACAATTGCGGGACACTTTGGAAATTTCTCTACTACTATGAGTCACGCGCTTGGTTTTAGCGAGATGAGGATTTATCTTGACAAACAAAACAAGAGCAGCATCCACATCATTGAGGTTGCACAAGATGAAGTGAAAATTGAAGTGTTTCTTAACCTATTGATGACGAGGAGAATGCTGAACCATAAAATTCTCTCGCAGGTTGTCACCGAAAAGCACGAGTTCAGAGCTATTGAGCAGCTTCAAAAAATGTTCATGCAGCACAGAAAATTGGCTGATTTAGACGAGAGCGACGGCTACCTTTTGGTAAGTCATTAATGGCTACTTAATGGCTACGATGAGCGGGCTGTTGAATCATCGAAACCGGAACAAATTGGCAATCACCGAAAGAGCGCTTCGATTCTTAGAGGAGTACAAGAGCATGAAACAGCTGAAGGCCGAATTCCCGTTCTTTGAGGTCTTGGTTTACACGATTTTGCAGGGGGAGCACACACATGCACACATTGAGACTGCAGCAAGGAAGGACGACTTAGAGCTGTTGCTGCATGTGGATGGTATCACACTTGGCGACAGCTTCAATAACTACCTGAATAAAAGTGCAAACGAAGAGGGGGCGATTAACGCCTGGATTGCTTCTAATCCTGCTTTATCGCAGCTCAATGAGAAACACGAGTTTAGCTATGAAACAAATGGGGAAGGAAATTCGATATCGAATTACATGGACAAAGATATTTATTAGCTTCATGACGATGCTGAGTAGCATGGTTGACGTCGCCACTGATTCTTACACGATCAAATACTACTGGAACAACGGGAAACCGAGCGAAGCTGAGTTGATGATTATTTTCATTTGCTTGACAATTTTCTTGCAACTCATTTTAGCCTGGGTCGTTCACAAGAAAAATAAAAAACGAATGCTTCAAAAGATGCTATACATTGACTTTCACCAAACCGTTTTTCAATTGGTTGAAGGTGCTAACTAATCCAGACGGAATGGATGGCCATGAGTCTATGCCCCCAATTACAGAGATGATGACGCACCAATGTGCTGAAATCTTTGCTGAAAGTATTCCCTGCACCGTGATTCAAGTCATTGCAATTCTTGAAAACGATGAGTTTGATGCAATTTTGATTTGCAGTCTGCTGATCAGTGCAATGGTGACTAGTTTTCATGCGATCCGTATCACATACATAAAAGACATCAACCCCGAAGACAGGAGAACGGGGAAGTTGTTTTATGGTTTCGTTCCATTGATTGGGGTCCCGAACATGATGATGCAGGTTTGCATGTTGTTTCTTAGCTTCAGCCAACTTCTAACCAAATGCTTGGTTGTTGCAATATTGAACGAGATTGGCGGCTCAAGCTTGGTGATACTTGTTCTGGGAGCAGAAATGGTGGCATTCATGATGATCAAAGTCATCCTATCTTGGTTGCCTTTGGGCCCAGTTACCTCAATTATATGTTCTTTTCTGCTCAAAGTTTGCATCAAGTTCATTTCTGACTTCACAGGTATGATCCACTTGAGGCACCCTTACGAGTTTGGAGGATTTCTGTTCAGCTTCAACATGCTCTACACCCAGATCAGCCTGTTTGCTGTCATTTTGGCGCAAAACAACTTATCGAATTCTTCTGATGTAAGTTTGTACAGCAACTTTTACATTAACATTGCTTGTTTTTTGTCGGGCCTTTGGTTGTTGTCATATGGCGGGGTACTTTTTTTTTGTATGCCCGCCTACCGACACACATTCTACGCTACCACAACGATAAGGAAGTTCCAAAAGAAAAGGTTTACTTCTGGCGACGATGCAACGAAGATCAAGATTTTGACTACAACGCACGAGAGCACTTGGAAGGACTTCAAGGATGAAATGAAGTCGTGGCTGAATAAAGTTTGGGCCGATCTCCACACAAACAGGCTGGATTGGTTCACAGCAACAGTAATATCGAATATTCCTGTGGACATGATTCCCGGAGAGGAAGCAGTGATGCATGAAATGGACGAAGTTTCAAAAAAGCGGGTTTCTCAGATGAGGGTAACAAGCAGGAGGAAGAGTCTCGCCCAAACGTTTGGTATGCCGACGATCGAGGACGTGAAAGGTGGTGAGAGGAGTGCCAACAGTGGTGATAAGGGTGTTGTGAAGGTGTTGAAGGAGGCCGTTGCCGCTGTTGGAGGGGAAGACTTGAGCGGAGTCGTTGGTGGAGGAGGACAACGGAGGAAAAGTGGTTGCCAACAGAAGGGGCAGCATCAACGTAGACTTGAAAAATTAAAAATGTTTAACCTCCAAAATAAATAAATTTACCGTAAATTAATGTATTGGCATGCTGCGCCATACATGTGAATGTGGAAGCCTTCCGTTTTTGCATTTATTGGAAGGATTCCACTAATCATATCCCTGCAAGTCGCGTAATCGAGCAGAGTCAGTTGTTGGGCCAGCAGGATCATGACCAGAACACTTGTGTTCCGGCCAGTCTCACAGCTAAGTGTGAACTTTGCTTCTGCAACGAGCAGTTTATGTGCTCTGCCAATCAAATCGTGACATTCCAGTTTGAACTTGCTACGTTCTGCTCGGGACAGATTCTCGAAACCAGCAAGAGGCACTGCCAACAACCTGCAGTCAACGCAAGCTCTAGACTGCTCCTTTAAATCACCAAGTTGTGAGATTGAGCCATTTTTTATTAGCATTTGAATTTTCTCGAATTCTACAGGGAGTGGTGAAGTTTGTTTCTTGGTGTTTTTGTTTGCAGATGTGCTAGTTTGTGAGGGGACGGGTTTCGGCTTGAGATTGGGATTGAGCTTGGGTATTGGTGTGGGTTGTATTTTTCTTTTTTTATTTGTAGTTTGAGACTGCTGTGAGGTTGGCCATTTATTTTTCTGCTTGACTGTAACCTTGCCGTTTTTTATGTTGGTCAGTTTTGCTGCTGTTGGCGGTTCTTTACGTGACGCAGAGGTCGGTTGAGCTGGTTGTTGTTTTCGTTCATCGTCTTTTTCTGTCTCAGACAAGTTTGTATTAGACGCTGCTACGGTGGTGGTGGTGATGGTGGTTGTGGGAGAGGAGGGGGAAGGTGCGCTATGATGCCGTTTTCCCCCCTTTCTTTCTCCAAATTTCGTTTTCTGCACTTCGAAATGTCTGTTGGAATGCTCGGGAGGTTGGTTGTGTGGTTGGTCGAGCTCAAATTCTTGGATTAATTTTTTTTGCTCTTGTTTTCGGTGTTGGTGTTGGTTTTGGAGTCGGTGTTGGATTTGAAGTTGCCTTTCGTTGTAAATTTTCCTGCTCATCTCTTGGTTTATTGTAGTATCAAGTGTATTTCCGAGTTTAATGAGTGCCTCCTTGCACGGTTGATGGCTCACTATACGATCTTCTTTCAAAACATACTGGACTTCAAGTCGTGGATCATCGAAAAGGAATGTGTGGTTGCTTTCGATGATAGTTCTTTTATCGTCCCGAGGAAGACGGGATTTGTATTGTACTAGGGACTCTTTTAAGGATGGGTGCTTGCAGAGCAACGCTGCTTCATCCTCGGGCTCGAATGACAGACTATGCAAACAACGAAGTGCTCTGGGAGGAGAATATTGGTATATGTTAGAAGAATGATTTGTGACTTGTGGTTTTTGTGTAGTCGGCGAATTTCCTACCTCTCCTTCAAAACATACTCTCCTCTCTCACTAAAAAACGACATTAAACGTGGAACAACTTCTCCGTTTCGTATCATTTCGGCAGCGACACCGTCCGCAGCTGCCATGTTGCCAATAATACTCATGCTGCAGATTCTCAGATCGTTTACTGAATTGGCGCCGGCTACTTGCCTGAGCCCGTCAAGAACGACCCACATCATCCTCTTGCTCGAGAACATTAATTTTCCATTTTTTGGTTCGACGGAAAGGTTTTGCAATGATATGTATGCCAGTTCTCGCTTGACGTCTTCGTTGGGAAATTTGTGGGCAGATTCCAAGAGGACGTCGAACAAGTAGGGGAAGTTCATCTAAAATGTGGGGAGAGTAGGGATAACCGTTGGGCGGGTTAGTAGTAATGTGAAATGGAAAATGGGAACAACATATGGATGGGAAAAGAAAAACAACCTCGTGTACACCTCACCATTTTAATTCTGTACGCGTCACCCATCCCCTCGGTCGGACTCACTCTTGGGGGATCCGTGAGAAGATGGATAGCTGCAAGAGCCATAACGGCTTGCTTTTCGTTGTCACGCGTGATGAACATCGTGCTGACAAGCAACTCAAACAGGGTTGGTATCTCAAAAAGAATTATTCGGTTATCCTTCCTTTTGGCCAAGTTGCACACCAATGCAATTGCCACCACTTTTGCAACACAGTTTGTCCTTATGATGCGAAGCAGTACCGCCATGAGCTGAGGATTATTGACCAGCTCAGAGTGATTGTCCACAGCGATGGCCATGTTGTTCAAAGTGCAGATCGCAAGCAACCTCGCCCTCTCACGGCCCGGCTTGCTGGTCCTAATGAAGGTCAGCAGGCAGGTACAAATATTGGGGATCTTCAACAGCGGAACCTGATTCTTGAAGTTCTGGGAAAGAAGGTAAACAAGCCCCGTGGCACTGTAAACCAGCTTACTATTCTTGTTATCCGCAATCACCGACAGCACAGCTTGAAGACCTTTTGAGCTCTTCAATGCAGCCTCTGTGTTCTCAATCCCAGCAGCTTCTACAACCGCCAAAATCAAGTTTATTAGTTGCAACTTGTGAACATCTGGATAAGAATCAAGTTTCTCCAATTGAAGCAACAAGTCGTGCCCTTTAAGTCCAAGTTTAACTATCATTATATTGGTTAGTACGTAATTTTTGTTTGGATGGATACTGAGATACCAAGAAAACTATATAAAATTGCTGAAAATTATAACTATTGATAGTAGGGGTTAGGAAATAACGACTATGAATATCACGTACATGATACATATGAGGAATATTTTTAGATTTTTTTGAAAAATTGTAAGCATGCTTTACATGTGGCTTAAGCAGCTTACTCATTAGAAGGAGCATTTGATTTGCTCAAGAGAAACTTCAGAGTTTTCAGGACAACCCCAAACCGTTAATTTTTTAGTTCAAACTTAGCAACTAGAACATCAGAGCAGTATGGTTGAACACTACTGGACCTATGTATGCCGAGGGTCGTTGGAAAGAAGCACATATTGTCTCGCCAAATTCGAAATTGCAAACATGCAGAATGGTAAGAAGTACCCCTTTTCAATTTCAGTAATTAACAATCTAGAAGCATACTCCAGCCTCGATTGCAACGTGGAATTTGTTTGTGATTTAGTTTGTTGGACGACCCGAGACAGGGCTTTGTAATATTTTGTTCTTCCATGGGCTTTCTTATTTCGTTGCAGAGCACGCCTTAACAAAATTTGTTCCCTTTCCACCCACGACATAATTGGATTGGTGTAGTGGGGGCTCCGATATAGCTGCAACCTTAAGATGTTAAAATGGATTTTGAACCAAAACCACAAACACAAACAGAAAAACAAAAAATCAAAATTAACAATATGGAGTTTTCAGCCATGGTTCCTCCCCTCGGCAAGTGCACTTTATTGGCCATTAATGAATTGCTTGCGCCAAATTTGGATTCACCACCCATTATTGCAACGCCGGTCCAGACTCACACAATTCCTCTTTTGTTGACGAACAAGGATGTGTGTGTTCAGGCTGTGACTGGTTCTGGGAAGACCCTGGCGTTTGTGATACCAGTGATAGAGTTAACCTTGAGGCATTTGCCTCCTGTGAAGAAGCGGCAGATAACTTCTATCGTAGTGAGTCCTACGAGAGAGCTGGCTGCTCAGACTCATGCAGTGTTTCGAACTTTTACAAGGCACAACAACTTGTCGCCTCCTTTATTGCTTGTTGGTCAGAGCCGAACAGTAAAGGAGGATTTGTTGGCGTTTAGTCGTGAAGGCAGTGACATTATTGTTGGAACTCCTGGACGTTTGGCAGATGTTATCACTCGCTACGACACCATTGACACGACTGAGCTCGAGATTTTGATTCTGGACGAGGCTGACACATTGTTGGCAATGGGTTTTGAGGTTCAGCTGAATTCTTTGTTGCAAAGCTTGCCCAAGCAGAGGAGGACTGGTTTGTTTTCTGCCACCCAAAAAAAGGGGGTCAAGGTTTTGGCGAGAGCAGGTTTGAGGAATCCAATAGTAATCAATGTCAAGATTAATTTGACTGGTGCTCACGATCTTGCTCCAGCAGTTCCGGTTCCTGTTCCTTCTTCCAATCCTCAAATCTCCGCCACCGCAACCACCACCACAACAACAACCACAAAAACAACCAAAAACTCCTCGACACCCCAATCACTTTTGAACTACTACATAATTACGTCAACCGAGAAGAAGCTCAACTACCTGAT
Organism: Parmales sp. scaly parma; assembly: GCA_030267985.1. NCBI lineage: Eukaryota > Bolidophyceae > Parmales > Parmales sp. scaly parma. Next base: position 4,085 of record BRYC01000157.1, on the reverse strand, counting down.
AAATTTCCTATACCAACACAACACAGAGAAGTCAATCGTCTTCTTCTTGACATGCGCCAGCGCTGAATTTTTTGGTAACGCTCTCTCACAGCTCAACTCGAAATCAAAATCCTCTCACAAGATAAATTATCTCGAGCCTCTCCACGGGAAAATGGCCCAGAAGAGGCGCGACCATGCCCTGCTTCGTTTCAAGGAGGCGAAGAGTGGTGCACTCTTCTGCACCGACGTAGCCTCGAGAGGGCTCGATGTCAACGATATTGACTGGGTGGTGCAGTTCGACCCCCCCACCGACCCTTCTTCATATGTGCACCGCGCGGGACGAGCCGCGAGAGCCGGACGAATGGGAAAGGGGCTCATAATGCTCACGAACGAGGAAGATTCTTACGTAGACTTTTTGAAGTTGAGGCGCGTTCCGCTCCTTCCCCTGCCGGAAGATTCCTTCATACTCGGTTCAGAAACATCTCCCTTTGAGATAAAAAACATACTAGCCGATGTGAGGAACATTGTTCTTCAAGATCGTGAGTTTCTTGAGAACGGGACGAAGGCGTTCACATCATTTGTTCGGGCATATAAGGCGAGTGAGCGAAATACGCGAGCCACCATTTTCGTATTTCGTATCCTTTTTTTTCCCAAACTAACAAAAAATAATTTTTCAGGAACACCAGTGCCAGTTCATCTTCCGATTCTCACAACTCGATCTTGGTAGCCTTGCGAATTCCTTTTGCCTGCTTCGCCTACCAAAAATGCCAGAGCTAAAGCACGTCCATGTCAACTCCAGCTTTCAGTCTGCAGGAAGGGAAATCGACATATACGCGATACCTTTCAAGGACAAGATCAGGGAAAAGTCTCGACAGAAAAGGCTCGTTGCCGAACTGGCTGCGGGAGGGAACCAGAAGAAAAAGAAAGCTGAGCAAAGATTAGTGGAAAAGAAAGTGAAGCACGATGAAAGAATCAAAGAGGCAAAGGAAAAGGGAAGAACAATAAAAAAAGACGGTAGCATAAAAAAAAGGGGACGGCAGCAACAAATTTTTGAAGATTGGGATAATCTTGCTGAGGAAGAGAGAATGTTTAAAAAACTGAAAAAACACCTAGGGAAGAAAAAGGCAATTAAGGAATCGTAAAAACTATATGCTATAGCATAAAAACAAACTTAATTTTCCTTGATTTTTAAACTTACTTTAATTCCTTCACGCCACATTTTTTGTCCCCTTCTGTACTCTATAACTTTATCAACATCATTATCTTCTTATCACACACTACACACATTTTCTTCCCCATTTTCATTACCACACACACCAAAACTTCCGATCATAAAATTCCCAACAACAATTAGTCCAACTAAACTAATATCTTTCACACTAGTCGATATAGTATTCATCGTTCCTAGTATTTATGCAACTTACAGGAATATAGCTGGCATTGAAGTGATTGTGTTTTTGTGTGAGGAACATTTATAGTTATTCGGTTGGGAAAAGCTTTTTTTTGGGTCTCCTCAAAACCTTATCAAGACTCTCGGTCGATTTTTGGTAACTCTTCGCCGTCACTTTGACTTTTAGTCCTTCTCGTAAACTTTCAAATATCTGGTAAACGGGAAGCTTCGGGTAGATCTGCTTATCTTTGTCGACGTATTGAATCCAATCCAGGGCCATCTGCTCTGAATCAAAGTTTTTCGAACCTCGCCATCAGATTGGTGAACAACTTTTTCTCCTCTGGATGGTTCACGGAAAGAAACGGAACGGGAACGTTAGTCATCCTCGTAATGTACATCATGTCGCGAGACAGTTCGAAGGGAGTTTTGTCCTTCATGCGAGCTTTCAATGCGTCCCCGAGGGCTTTCGTGTGAATTGGAATGGTACCAAACCTCTCGGCCGTGTCTTTAAACTCCGACGTGTTAGACCAATCCGGAAACATCAAAACCCCGTGGTTCTGCAGAACGAGACGCTGGAGCTCGTCGATAAACCAAGTGTTGTAGTGGCCGATTCTCGGAAACCTCGTTCTATTTCGCTCGGAAGCACGATGGTTGAAACGGTGTCGGAACCACATCAGCGGGCAATCCGTCATTTCAACGCCGCAATTCCACCTGCCAAAAACCGTCCTGAGCTGCTTGTGGACATTTTCAACATCATTGGTGCCGCGGTTGCAGCGGTAGAGCGAGAGGCCGAGCTTGTCGAAGGCGATCTCTGCGAGGGAGTGAACCGAGCGTGTATGAGTGAGAGTGTGTGTGGGTGTGTGTGGGTGTGTGTATGCGTTAGTTTTGGACGACAACGAAAATCAAATACTCCAAACGCGAGTGAAGTACTGCGCTTGGACTCGCTTCGCTTCGCTCCTCACGTACCTCCCTTGTTGTTGAGTTTGTGAAAGTAACGGTTGAGGTCGGGGGGGTCGCTCACGTAGCCTTTTTGGATGATATCTAAATTGTTCTTCGCCTTCCTCCACGCCATCTTGAATAACGGTTTGCTGTCCGCCTTGGTGTTGTCCTTCCTGTCGCCGAACATGGCGTAAACTGCACGAACTCGCTCGTACAGGATTCTCGGCTCAGGAACGTATCGCTTGACTCTCAAGCTGAACCATTTGTAGTTGAATTTTTTTCGTTGTGACCTTCTTCATTCATCCTCGTCCTCAATCATAACCGCGTCGCGCAGCGCAACAAAGTAATCTTTCTTCGAAGGGTGGAGCATGCTCGAAATCTTCACCCGATCCATAAAGTGGAAAATGTCGTCAACCACGACGAAAAGCTGGAGAAATCAATTGCATCCGGTAAAGGCCCGAGCATCAAATCTGCGAGCGCGGCAGCGGCAGCACTTGTACCCCCATCAACAGTGGGCCTGATGGCGTCGTCGCCGTCCTCCTCCTTCTCCTCCTCCTTTTTCTCCCCCTCTTCCTCCTTATCCTCCTCCTCCCCAGCATTATCTACAAAGACACCGTCAAATCCGTCATAAGCTCCAGAATTGTTATTATCGTTGTCGCCTTTGCCATTATCACCGTCGTCAATGTTGTCAACAATGACAATTTCTTCGCGGTCGTGGTCATCATCTTCGTTTTCAGCGACCGCACGAGGAAGTGTCGGAGCAAGGGTTGTAACGGGGAGGAAAATGGTGAAATTCGTTGCCTTGCTGAATTCTTTGAAGGTGACGTCCTCCCCCGAAAGACGGTGTTTGTAGAGGCTGAGGACGTAATTCGGTGCTAGCACTCCCTTTATCTTCACGAGCCTCCTCTTGTTCTTGTGGATCAACAATGGGCTCAGAAGTCATTTTTTAATTTTTTTAATTTATGACTTGGGCGATCGAGATATCCGGGGGGCTTTCGAGGACTTGAAGTGTTTTTTCCTAAGACTTTGGTTTCACTTGGATATACCCTTAAGTGTTTTCGGTATGCTAGTCAACGGAGTTGGAAGTTTTTCAATTGCTTTTTTAATATTCTCCCCACTTATGAATCAATAGCCATGTATTTCCATAAAATGGCTTTTGGAAGTTCCGGCGTCTCAAACACAATGTGACGAAAATCACTGCTAACGTCCACTTCAATTAGATCACCGGTGCCGACATTGACTGTCATTTTTGGGCTACCAGCAATATTAACCCGTTTCCCGCTCGCAACACTGTAGAAAAAAACTTCGTTTCGAACGACAAGTATTACATAATCACTCATGGTTTGTTTGATAAGCGATGAAATGTTCATGGTGGGTTGTATTTTCAAAAAAGAGTTCACGTGAACAGTCATGGGGTGGGTAATGATTCTGGGAAGAAACTGCATTGTTTGTAGATGGAGAATGTACACCTTCAAGCACGAACTCAAGGAGCAAAGGAAGAAAAGGTCAACACCGTTGCCATTCATTTTGATTTCAAGAACACTAGGTTCGTCCTCGTCTTCTTTCGTGGAAAATATCAAGCTTAATTGACACGTGAACATAACAGCGTTAGTTGGGAGCTGGAAATTTTTCGTATGTTTTGTTTCCCGAATCTCTTACCGTGATTTTTTCGTGGGCCGAAACCAGCAGTGGCCCGAAAACTTCGCCGGTTCATAATTCCACTTTGTGAGAATGTTTTCTTCGTCCACAACTACCATTTCCAGGGACGCGTTCTCTA